>CAUYQG010127078.1:0-68408 GCA_963574415.1 Tarsius wallacei | reverse complement strand
CAAGTAGCTGGAACTACAGGTGCGCGCTACCACACCCGGCTAATTTTTTGATTTATTGTAGAGATGAGGTCTCACCAAGTTGCCCAGGCGGGTCTCGAACCCGCGGGCTCAGGCAATCCACTCACCTCAGCCTCCCAAGGCGCGGGGGGTGGAATTTTTAAACTTTCTTAGCCTCAGTTTAGTCATTGTAAAATGGAAGATAATCACAGATATCGTGAGGGTTAGATAAGATGATGTATGTTAAGTACTTATATGGTACCTGACCCTTATACTTAATACAGATGAGCTTCCATTCATTCATCAACTCATTCATTCATTCAATCAGCAAATATATATCAAGTACTAACAAGTCTGTACTTCAACATAAGAAGAAACCAAAAGGAGGCAGGAGCACTTTTCTGTGCAGGACTTTGAATAAACTTCCTGTCTAAGGGGGCCCAAACCTGACATAATCAGCTGATTGCAGTACGCCTAGGATCAAATTTCCAACGAATTATCCTGGCTTTCTACCTCGACTCCATTGTAAACCGTGTTGCTGGCTTTCTAGTAAAATGGGAATGTAATTTTCTATCTCGGAGGTCTATTGTGCGAATGACATGAGATAATATATGGGGAACAGCCAGATGTTGGTGACCTTTCAGTTCCTTGTCTCTTCTTCACCCCTGTGACCCAGAATGGCATGCACGGTACATTCAAGCCTACCTTGTCTTGTCTCATCCGTATCTCATCAGTCAATGCGATGCCCTCCCAGCTGCCCATTCCCCCTCTGCTCACTCCCTGACTCCTTGTACTGGACCCTGTTGATCGTGTGTTTTAGTGAATGTCACTTGAAGATACACGTTGATCTTTGTTTCTGTGATTTCTCATCGTCATGGAATATGATGGCGCAATTTCTTTCAAACATCCTGAAACTAGGCATATACTGAAAAACTATGTACTAAGAGGCTGTTATGTACTACACAGGCTGTCATGCCCTGACTAGTTATTGGGGACATCAAAATATGTAAGATACAGGGAACTTGACAGCGGTGAGATAAATGCTGTAACAAAAGTTCCTAGAATGCAATGAGAGAAGCGTGGGGAGCAGAAGGAGCAGGCATTCAACTTAGGCTGGGAAATTGGGGAAGTTTCTCTGGAGAAGAGGGCTTGGGCTCAACTCTGAGAACTAAGTATGAGTCTGTTGGGTAGAGAGGTAGGGAAAGGATTCCAGGTTGAGGAATCAGTATGTACATGTGGAACGAAGTCGTTCAGTGGAAGTGAAGGGCCTGGGTGGAGGAGGGATGGGGGATGAGGTGGAGTTAAGGATTGTAAAGGTCTTGTGTGGGAGGAGTCAGACTTTCTTCCATTAAGCTGCAGGACCCACTGATACATTTTAAGCAGGCTGTTGATCTTCAAGAACATGTGTCTTGGACCCAGGAAGTCATTTCTGTCAGTGTTCTTGGGGCTCTCTTCACCACTTTCAGGACCTCTGATTACCTTATCTTCCCACCAGCTCTCAGGGAGCACCCCTCTCCACCTGGTCTCTGTCTATTACACCCACAACTGCTCCTCCTTTGAAGTCTCTGGCAGTGACATTCCCCTTCCTAGTCACCACATCTTATCCTTCCACCTAGCCTTTTCTTTCCCTCCCACAAAGCCTGCCCCCACCAACCCTCAGGGACACATAACTGTCTACTCTCCCAGTTATAACGTCCTTGCTGGGCTTTACTTCCCACCCTGCCTGGGCAGAATCCCATGGTGGTTTCTCTCGCTACCTTGTTAATTCCCTTTTACGCCTAGTCTTTAACTTCATCCATTCCCTTGGCTGGAAGGAGAAAATAGGACAACCTTGGCTACCAATTACACATCGCTTTGGTGTCCAGTGTTAAGTTGGGTTCTCAATGTTGCCCTTTTCCTTAACTCTACTAGACTTCCTTTCACATTCCTTACTGACACACTGTTTTAGGCTATTACCGATTGTAGGAGACAGGTTTGGTGGGTCTGCTTACTGTCCCCTGGGAGCTGTCCCCTAAGCAGCTATATTCTTCAGCGTGTAACCCATTCCCTGCTCTAACCCTGACACAGATATTTGGACAAAAGGTGGACACCTGATGCTAACATCCCAGTGGGCCAGTCTGTTGGCTGACTCTTGGCCAATCAGATTTTCTCTTGACGGTCATTTAAATAGACTGTCCTTTATTTGAGCTACCTTCAATGGGTGTCAGTTACTTTTGACCAGAAATCTCTGGCCAGATCGTCCCAGCCCTGAAGTCTCAACCTGACTCCTGCTCCCCTATTCCTCCCACTTTCCCTACATTTTAGGAAGAAAACAAAGACTTGCTAACCAGGAACCCCTCAGCTTTCCTCTGGCTGTTTTCAACTGTACTTCTTGATAGTTCAGTCTTGTCTCAGAGACTCCTACATGGTTTCTTTCTTAAAATGCAATTGGAGAGTTCATCTACATTTATTAAGGTCTGTTACTGATATATTGTTTTGTGTTTTCTGTTTATTACATTTTTCTCTTTTACTTGCTATATTGGGCCAATTGAGGTTTTTTTGTTTTGTTTTGTTTTTAGAAACAGGAGCTCACTCTGTCACTCAGACCAGGGTGCAGTGGTGTGATCATAATTCATCGAAACCTTGAACTCCTAGGCTTAAGTAATCCTTCCACCTCAGCCTCCTGAGTAGCTGGGACTGCAGGCACGCACCACTTTTATTTTTATAGAGATGGGGTCTCATTATGTTGCCCAGACTGGTCTCAAACTTCTAGCCTCAAGAAGTTCTCCCACCTTGGCCTTCCAAAGTGCTGGATTTATGGGTGTGGGCCACTGGTGCCAGACTTTAAATGTTATTTCTTCCTTTTTCTGTCCCTATTTGTTTGGAAATTGCACTTATTGTTTCTATTCTTTTAATGACTTTTCTCAGACTTTTAACATACACATTTAAATGTACATTTTCCACCAAAACTTAAACAGCATCTCTACCACGCTCTAGCTAAAAGCTTTGACTTTCATGTAATGTGGTTCCATCAATCCTATGTCAGAATTATATAGTATTTGAGTAATACCTTGTTTCTAAATACGGAAATTGTTTGTATGATTATTTATCATCAATACTTATTTAGATTTATTTAACATGTTTTACAAAATTTCTCCATACATTTGCTTCTTCCTTCAAGGTTAATTGTTTTTTCCTTACTGAATATATATTTTATAGTTTTTTTGTTTTAGTCTATTTTTAAAGAAAGAGCTTTTGGTCAATAATTTTTTAATCCAGTCTGTTGAGTGGTAGTTTGTGTAGAATTCTAGACTCATAGTAGTTTTCTTTGGCACTTTGAAAATTATTCCATAGACTTCTTATAACCATTGCTCCTATGAGAAGTCTGCTGTCAATATGATTGTCATTCCCTTATAGACTGTCTCTTGTTTCTCTGATTCTTTTGGGTTCTTTGTAACTTTGATGTTGTGTACTTTTCACCGTGATGTATCTAGGTATAGATCTAGGTAAAGCTTTGCTCTGATGGACTCTCTTGGTCTCAGAGTTCATATTTATCTTCAGTTTTAGAAAACATCCAGTTACTATCTCTTTCCACACCTCCACCCCCAACATTCTATCTAGTCTATGTGTGTAAAGCTACTACCAGATACATGTTGGAACTTTTAAATAATCTCTATGTCTCATAACTTTTTTTTAAAACTATTTTTCCCAACTGTTTAATCTTTTTTGTTGGCTTGGTGGGTGATTTTTTCAGTTCTTTCTACCAGTTTGCCTGTGTCTACTCTTTTTAACCTATCATCTATTAAATTTTTAATCTCATAAATATTTTAATTTTTCAGGATGTTTTTAATTTCCTGGTCTTTTTTAAAGAAATGAATACTCCTTCCTTTATTTATTTAAATATTAAAAAACTATTTATTTTAATGTTCTTTTTACATTGCTCAAATATCTTCATTTTCTTGAGTTTAACTTGAATTTTTTGCTTTATTGATACTTTCTCCTTGATAGGGATTTTAAAAAATAAACTCTGTAGTTTTGCTTGTGAAGTCATCTTTTCATTCTCTTGCAACCTGATGTCCTTTTTATGGGAATAGTTTCGTGGTTGCTCCTGAACTGTTTCTGGCCAAAGCTTGGTTGGGTCTATCACCCCACAGAAATGATGCAATTCTAGGTCATTCACCTGAATACAGTGTAGACTGGATACCTAGTGTAGTATGGGAGCTCAATGTTCACCCCTATTTATGGGCAAAAGACTTCTTTTCAGCTGTGATCTCAGACTGATGGATAGAGATATCTTGGCAGCCATGGATGGCTACAAATCACCATCCTGACTTCCAGCTTCATATGGATGGTGTGTACCCATGTTGTGCATTGGCTATTCAGCTGTAGTTTTCACTTACCACTCTGGTTTTCCTTCTATTTATTTTCTTTTCAATATATCTTTTTAGGGAGACTTTCTATAGTTTTTGTTTGTTTATGGAATATGTCCTGTTTTTGAGCATAATGTTTTAATTTTTTTCTTTCATTTTTTAGTGCCACTATTAAAGATCTTAATATGTCTTTTTTATAATGCATACTTTGTTTTTTAAAATTTACATTCATCATACTTATAAATTACTTTTTTACTTTCTTGTTTACAATGCTAAGGCATTGTAACACATAAACATTTTTATGTTTATATTTTATTCTATAATATAGCTGTTTTATTATTAATTTAACTTTTATCTCTACAAAAGTAATACATATATATTATTTTTATAGTAATGT
The DNA here is from genome assembly GCA_963574415.1 of Tarsius wallacei. Classification (NCBI taxonomy): domain Eukaryota; kingdom Metazoa; phylum Chordata; class Mammalia; order Primates; family Tarsiidae; genus Tarsius; species Tarsius wallacei. Next base: position 63,665 of record CAUYQG010127078.1, on the reverse strand, counting down.
AGCACTAAAAAGCCTATAATGAACCAGAATAGTTTTCCACCTCATTCTGAATCTTCTGCCCCAGAGACTACTGCTAACAATTCTTTTAGCTCTTCCCCTGATGTTTAACTTTGTATTTCTAATAATAGTTTAAACTGCTTACTATGTAACAGCCATTGTTATAAGTGCTATTAACACATGCAATAGAAATAATATGATTATTTCTTGACTGCTACATTTTAGAAATATTTTATTGTATTTTTGCTGTAACAGATAAAAACTTAACTCTTTCGTATTCTCTCCTTTCCCCTTCCATATATTTGTTTAAATAAAACAGTTTTAGGCCAGGAACAGTGGCTCACATCTGTAATCCTACTACTTTGGGAGGCTGAGATAAGAGGATTGCTTGAAGCCCAGGAGTTAGAGAGCAGTCAAGGCAACATCGCGAGACCTTGCTTCTACAAAAAAATAGAAAAATTAGCTGGGCCTGTGCCTGTAGTCCCAGCTACTTGGGAAGCTGGGGTGGAAGGATAGACTGGGCCCGGGAGCTCTAGGCTGTGGTGAGCTGTGTTTGTGCCATTGCCCTCTAGCCTGGGTGACAGAGTGAGACCTCAACTCAACAACAACAAAAAATGAGCTTCTTTGCTATGCACATACAAATATTTTTCACTGATGAGCTACATGGTGGTGAGTCACAACTATGATTTCTTCTTTGTACAACCTTTTATTTCTCCTGGGCCTAATGATTACCTTGTTCATTTATTTATTTTTAAGATGGGGGTCTCACTATGTTGCTCAGGCTGTATTTGAACTCTTGGGTTCAAGCCATCCTCCCAGTTTGGTCTCCCAAGTAGCTGGGATGACAGGTGGATGCCACTGTGCCCAACGCCTATCTCACCTTTTATGCCTCTTTCTCTTAGTACTTATAATTGATCTTCCAAATGTTCCAATATTTACACTATACCCCAATTTTTAAAAAATTGACCATGAACTCATATAGAACAGCTCTAACTTTTCTAGGAAACTTCTCTGAGAAATTTTCCCCTTCTGCTCCAATAGGGACTTTTTTCTCTCTGTGAGACTACACAGATATCAGCATATGTTACTTTGACCTCTCTTTGGGTCTGTTTCCTGGATTTTACATATTTTTTTTTCTTGGTTTATTTCTTGTTTTGTGGAAGCACTCTTTCGCTGATTTTCTAAAATACTGTAATATTTTAACACGTGTCTAAAATGTCTTTATTTTGCCTTCACAGGACCGACAAGCTGGGAACTGAATTCTAAATTGAAAATCATTTTTACTTAAAGTTTTGATGACACTGTTCTACTCTTCCAGCATCTGGTATTGTTATTGATGAGTCTGATACTAACTGGGTTGGAGTCTTTGTAAGAAACTGAATTTTCCCCATGTGGAAGTTTTTGCAATCTGCTCCTTAGTCTTATATCTCTAGTATTCTGAACTTTTACAAGAAGGTATTTTAGTGTGATTTTTTTTTTGTTTGTGGGTGGGGGTAGACACTACAGTGCAGGGGAGAGAGGCTTGGGATGATAGTATTTGTGTTGAGATTGTTACTGTTTTACTTCCTGGTGCTGTGTTCAGATTTCCTGTTGTTTCATCCTCTCCTATCATCATGGTATTCATTGTTTTTTAAATTTTGGGGTTTATCTTATAGCCTAGCTTTATCTTATTTCGGCATACCATTGCACTTGAAGATGTTAAATGTAGGATTCCAGAAATATCCAAAAATATCAATTAGGTTAGGCTATTCAGATCCTTTATGTATTCAGTGATTTTTAAAAAATCTAGTTCTATGGATTGTTGAGAATGGAGTGTTTAAATTTCCCACTATGAGCCGGGCTTGGTGGCTCAGCCTGTAATCCCGCACTTTGGGAGGCTGAGGTGAGTGGATTGCCTGAGCCCGCGGGTTCGAGACCCGCCTGGGCAAGCCAGACCTCATCTCTACAATAAATCAAAAAATCAGCCGGGCGTGGTAGCACGCGCCTGTAGTTCCAGCTGCTCGGAAGACTGAGGCGGAAGGATCGCTGGAGCCCAGCAGGTCGAGGCTGCGGTGGCCGGGAGCGGCCACTGCACTCCAGTCTGGGCAACAGAGTGAGACTCCAACTCCAAAAAAAAAAATTTCCCACCATGATTATGAATTGTATATTTTAGTCTTTAATGCTGTCAATTTTTACTTCATGTGTTTTGAAGCTCTGGTATTAAACACATACATATTTACCGTTGTTATGAGATAAATTTACTCTTTAATCATTATCAAATGGCTATGTTCACCATTGGTAATACTCTGCCTTGAAGTCTGTTTTATCTTTTATTAATTTTTTTATCCACTTCTATGTGCATCATCATATTTAAAAACATGTCTCTTGTAGACAGAAGATTGTCGGGTTTCACATGAAAAGATCTAGTCTTCTAATTTCTATATTTTCATTATACTATTCAGCCCATTAACATTCGATGTAATTAGTGATACAGTTGGATTTAGTTTGTCCTCTCTGAATTTTACTCCTCTCATTCCCATTTTCTTCCTTCTTTTGAATTGTTTGAATATTTAATTTATCTCTTGGCTTCTTAGTAATACTACTTTGCATTATTTTAATCTATGCCCTTAAACTGATTCCTTCTGTGTCAGAGTCCAGTCACAAGATAAAAACCATACCAGTTATTGAACAGAGAGACTTTAGTATAAAAAAGTATAACCCAGGTGACTGAAAGGGTAAAACAGAGACTCTATGGTATTATGAAAGGAGGATGCATCAATCACTCTTAGGGTTGAGAGAACAAAGGGAAGAAATTATAATTATTAATACTTAGAAGCTTAAAGGAGGAGTCCCATACAGGTGAAAACCAGATCTCTGAGAAGGTTGGCTGGTGTTGATATCTTTGAGTTAGAAAAAGGTGGGGACCCAGACTCGGAAGACGAGGTGGTGGCCAGCAAATCAGGGGGTCCCTCAAAAAAAATTATTTATAAAAAATTGTGTATTTATTTTTACATGTTTAAACTTCAGTCACCTTCAAAGTATTCTCCATTGGATGCAATACACCTATTGAGATGCTTTTTCCGCTGCTCAAAACAGTTTGGAACTTGTCAATTGTGATGCTTTTAGTGCTTCTGCTGTTTTGTGTTTCCTCTCTTCTACGTTGGCAAAACATTTCCCTTTGAAGACTTTTTTCATCTGGGGAAACAAACAAACAAACAAATCACTCAGGGTGAGATTGGCTGAATAGGGAGGGTGGGGTATGGGCTTGCCATTTATCGTCAAAACTGCTGAATGCTCAGCATAGTATGGGAAGATGCACTCATGAATTACCCATCATGAAATGGACAAAGGGGTTGACAGATTCTCCAAAAAAAAAAAAAAAAAAAAATTCACTGAAGCAGAATGCAGCCTCTCACAACAACGCTAGCTGGTACACTGTTGCCAATGGGTTCCTAGAAGAATTACCTAGTGAGGGAAGTCTGTACTACAAGGGGCCTGCCCTCCAAAAAATAAGTCTCGGGTGTTTTGGGGTCTCCCGTCATATAGTAAGGTCTTGGGATGCGGAGGGATACAGTGAGACTGGTTCTATAAGTTGGAAAAACTGCAAACTGGATTTAGCTGCTGCTATGAGAAGGAATTGTCACTGATGGGGTGAAGAAGCATTGCTGAGGTGGCTCTCATAGGAACCACAAGCAGACAAGAAGCCCACAGGAAGCAAATAGACAGGAAGCAGCAAGTCCCTTCTTCTTCCTCCAGCCTTTCAGTCTCCCTTTGATGTTCCCTATGAATGGGACTTTACAGGAAGCCAGCTGGCAAAGCAAAAATGATGTTTCCAGAGTCCTAGCATCACAGAGTAGAGAATAAAAGGGTGGGCTTAAAGGTGAGGAATGACAATAATAACTGGTTCTTCTTCCCATGATGTAGGACAGAGTTCCTCAACCTTTTTGGCATTAGGAACTGGTTTCGTGGAAGATAATTTTTCATGGGCCTGGGGCTGGAGGTAGTTTCAAGATGATTCAAGCGCATTATGTTTTTCATGCACTTTATTTATTATTATTACATTGTGATATATAATGAAATAATTATACAACTCACCATAATGCAGAATCAATGGGAGCCCTGAGCTTGTTTTCCCGCAACTAGATGGTCCCATCTGGAGTGATGGAAGACAGTGACACCCGAAGTGTGTTGCTTATGTCTGGTCTACTCCACAGCCTCGTTTTGGTTGCTGTCACTGCAGAAAACCCTGCTTCGCAAAGATAGGATGTTGGAAATGGAAGGAGGCTTTTCAGTGCTGATCTGACAGGAGGTGGAGCTCAGGCAGTAATGCTAGCGATGGGGAACACCTCCTACTGTGTGGCTCGATTGTTAATGGGCCACAGACTGGTACTGGTCTGTGGCTCAGAGCTGGGGACCCCTGATGCAGGATAATTTACATCTCTTTTTTCTTTTAAAAAAATTCCTTCTCTTATGCCTGCCTATTCATCTGCCTTCTACCTGTCTTTCCTTTTCTTCCAAACTGCTTGTCTCTTACTTATTTTTTTGTGATGAACAAATATCACAGAACGTGTCATAGGGAAGAGAGTAGGTGCTCAAAAATATATGCTGGACTAAGAGTAATATAGGAGAGTAAATGATAAGTGCCAATGACTAGTACAGACTCTAGTTACCATAAAGGTTCAGGGGAGCGAGAGGCTACCAAAAACTTGGGTAGCTCCAGGGCCGTCTTAGGTGAGCTAGGTCTTGAGCTAAATCACCATCAATGGAAAAGGCTTAAATGCATGGAAAGAAGAATAGATATTCAAGGTCAGGGGCAGAGCATAAACAAAGACTTGGCGGTAGAAACAAACTGGATGTTTTCAGGAGACAAACTTGTCTGGAGCTGAGGCTTCCTGTAGGAGTTTGAGGCTGGCTTATGGATAGAGGTCCACCATCAAGGCTAAATCGTGGAAGTACAATGAAGCAATTGAAATGCCGTCCTACAAGAGCTGAAGAGAAGATATCCGTGGCTTTTTCAGCAGGAGAGGGCTGTGATGACGATAACGCTGAATCACAATCCTGTGCTGGATGAGTGGTGTGACATTTGTTGTGCTCAGGTCTTAAGCATATGTGTGTGGGAGACTGTTGGTAGGGCTTAGGAAATCAGGAAGGGAAACAAAAAAATTTTTTTAATATTCTCGGATTTTAATTGTAATGAACTCAGTTTCAAGGTCCACACTTAGAAGTAGGAGATGGTTGCAGGAATAGAGAATGAGATAAGGAGAAGTCCAAGGGGTTGGGAGGGCACCCAAACGGTGTAGAAAATAGGGAGACAATATCAGGTCAACATGTGGTTACCCTTGCCTCCGCAGGGCTGGGTGATAACTTTGGAAGTAGGTAGTAATCTAGTTAGAGACAGCACTGGAAACTAGGCATGGACTAGCTGCTTGCTGGGTGATGCCACCCTGTCCCATTCCCTTGTATGTGTCACTTCCTCCCTCCTGGGGTCATCACACCATTTTTTCCCCCGTTTTATCCTCTCTTTCTTTGAGGACCGCCTTCCTTACTCTCTGAAAAAGAACATTTGCTCATGCCTTAAGTTGTGCAAAGTCTTGTACTTGTGAACTGAGCTTAAAAATGATTAAGATTTATTTATTTTTTCTATTTTCTCGAATTGTGCTAACTCTTCCTTCTTAAAGGACAACAATTTTACCAGGAAGAAAAAAATATAGCTGACAAGTTCCGAAAAGGAATTGCCATACATTGTGGAAAAAATTAAATCCATTTGGTAAACCCAAGGAAAATGTTCTCATGTCCCGTTCCACCAGGGCCTTTGCTACGTGTCAAAGGGCCTCTGTTTCCTACTTTGGTTTCTGAACTTGCTAAGGCATTCCTGTTGTTTTCAGGCGCAACCTGGGAAAGCCAGCCTCATCCTCTGGACACGTCACTTCAGCAAACCGCTTGGGCTGCCAGGCACGTTGGAGTTCCTGTGGGTGCAACTCCACAGAGACTAAGGGCAAGATAATCAGTCCAAGGAGACAGTTAATTTTAGTACAAAAGAGGTTAGATGTGATTTATTTCCAACACCAATGAACCAAAAGAGCTAACAATCATCAGAACAAAACACAGGACCATCAAATACTCCATGTTAACATGGCTCGTGTCAGCTGAGATCTGTCTCGTCATGAGCACGGGAGATGGGCTTCAGGTGGCCCAGGAGCACCGGGGAGGACGTTTCCAGGTTGTCTTTACAAGGAAAGGGGTTTGAGTCGTCAGAGTTAGAGAAATATGGGTTTGGAGACAGGAAAGAGAAAAGGAGAAGAAAGGCAGGCGAGAGAGGACAGGAGGGTCTGTATGGGAATATCAGAGCTCATTCGTCATTTCCTTCATCGTCATTATCTTCAGAAAGCATAATGCGGGGACTGGATTCATACGACTCATGCTGCCTCTTAATCATCCCGTTTCAGCTGCTGCAGGAAGATCCACTCTTTGGCTCTGCTTGTGCGGAGCAGAGTTCAGCGCGCCCCTCGCCAAGCTCACAGCGCTCCCAACAGCGTCCCCGCCTCCAGGATGGCTCTTCGGAGGTGTATTGTTTTGTACTTGAGCCGTGTGTTCCCTTGCGCTTGAGCAGAACACGAGGACTTGTCAGAGGCTGTTGCTCATAGTTCCACTGTTGATTTATTTAACTCTGCAAAACAGCTTAAACAGCTCCTTTTCCTGTTCTTGAGACTCACGTTGCGTCTGAATCCAGAGGTTGGAAGAAGGCCTATAAACCCCTTATTGACAGCAGGATGAAGGCTCAGACTGGGATGCCCTGAGTCCTAGATCCTTTTTGTTTTGTTTTGTCTTTGAGTTGGAGTCTCGGTCTGTCACCCAGGTTGGAGTGTAGTGGGCACGATCACGGCTCACGGCAGCCTCGACCTCCTGGGCTCAGGCGATCCTGCACATGGCTAATTTTTTTTTTTATTTCTTGAATTTTTAAATTTTTTTGTAGAGACAAGGTCTTATATGTTGCCCAGACTGATCTTGAACTCCTGGGCTCAAGCAAACCTCCTGACTCAGCCTCCCAAAGTGCTGGGATTATAGGTGTGAGTCACCACACCCGGGCCTAGATCCTTATTTTAATGAAGGAAAAGCCTCAGAGCCTTCCTGTTCTTCTTTCTAGGTCATTATTTAGCAGAGTACTTTGGGTCCTGATTCCTGTCCCCTCCGTTTAATCTCCCTGTCCTGTCTGCAGTCATTGTGCCGTGTCCATACTTCTCTTATTGCCTTCATGTATAACATATTACACATTCTCATTTATCCATGGACGAAGACAATGGTTTAATTAATCTGTGAATCTCCCAGACCTAGATCAGTGCTTGCTGTTTATATATTGAGTGAGTTAGTGACTGAATGGAAGAAAGGATTTCATTTATATTGAGCGAATAGTAATTAAATTGAGAATGAAGCTGTCTGCAACTATTCCCGGCAAATAAGAAGGGAAACATTATGGGACTCTTGTATTTGTGAAAGGAAAAGCTGAAAACAACATCTTTCACTGTACTTAAAGAGAAGAGGACTCTGGGGGATTGCTCGGGCTACTTGGGTGGAATCTGGGGATGGAGTCTTATTGAGATCTGAGCCCTCGTGTGTCTGTCTGGTGCATGTTTCAAAGCAAAAGTTCACATCTCACTTTGTCTCCCTTCACCCTTTCCCTTTCCTTTCTTTTTTCCTTACTTTTCCTTATGCTCATACTGACAGAGCTCATAAGGCACCCTAACTGTCCTCAGTGCAGATATTCTGTCTTGCTAATAGACCAAGAGCCCAATTGTGTTCAGAAAACTTATCCTCATCTCCTTAGCTTTTCTTCAAGTGTGTGAGCCTAGGTTGGGTGGGCTATACGCGTAAGAGGGAACATGACTTTTTTCTTTCTTTTTTTTTGAGTTGGAGTCTCACTTCGTCGCCCAGGCTGGAGTGCAGTGGCATGCTCACAGTCACCCCAGCCTCGACCTGCTGGACTCCGGCAATCCTTCTGCCTCAGCCTTCCAAGTAGCTGGAACTACAGGCGCACGCCACCACACCCAGCGAATTTTTTGATTTTTATTGTAGAGACAAGGTCTCACTATGCTGCCCAGGCTGGTCTCGAACCCGTGGGCTCAGGCAATCCTCTGGCCTCGACCTCCCAAAGTGCTGAGATTACAGGCTTGAGCCACCACGACCGGCCAACTTTTTTTTTTTTAGTGCACCAAGATGTGTTTGTGAAGTCGTGGAACACAAAACTACATCTGGTAGCGGTTGGGGCGGAATTGGTTTTTCCCCAGTTCTCCCAGTATCACAGTGCCCGTCTTCTAGGGCACCTTAGAATTCTGTGGTTACCAGAGAATCGTCATTTGGAGCTTTGCCAGGAGTGTCTATCCCATGTTGCACTCTGTGAAAGCCTCTGATAGGTACCCTGTACCCTCACTGACCTGCTCATTTTTATGGCTACAGAGCTGAGGAGTCAAGTTGGTGTCATGTGAGGAGTTTCCATGTACAAATGTCCACATCCTTCACTCATGTCCTTCAAGGGTTTCCTTTCACATTTTCTGATAGTGTTTCTGAGTCCATGGTGTCAACAGCTCTCAGAACTGTTAAGTTTTCTATTTATCCTCAGGCCAGGAAAAGGCACAGATCACTGCAGTGTAAAATTACCAGTGGTTTTGACAGTGACCTAGAAGAACTATGGAATGAAGAAATGTAGCCTTGAGAGCCGAGGTTCAGCCCCAGGCCCATCTTAACCAAGAAGTTCTGCTCAGTTATACTGTCACAAGAAGTTCTGCTAGTCTTGCAAATATTGAACTCATCAAACTTAAGTTCAGTGTTGTTGGTACAGCTTGATGAATGGCCAGTTTTGGACACCGAGTGCCATGTTCCCTTATTTATTTCCACCTATATTCCCTTCCTGCTCAAACTTAATTTTGAAAAGTAATTTTATGAGTTTTGAAATTTGCTTTTTATTTCTCTTGTAGGGATTCTCCTAACCAGAACAAACTCCTCTGAAAGTTTGAAAGACTAGTTGAAACAGAAAAGAAAAAAAAAAAGGCAGCCATATTTGCCGAATATAGATGAGAAGGGATTTCCTTCTCTGAAACTGTTTTTGCCAAGCCTTTAGGGGGAAACTGCCATCATGGTTAAGAGCTCAGGCCTTAGAGCTATCTGGGTTGAATCCTAACTCTGCTACTTTCTATCTATGAATTTGTAGGCAGATTACCCTCTGTGTGCCTCAGTTTTATCACCTGCAGTCGGGGGTGGCAGTAAGAATACTTACTTCCTAGACCTCTTGTGTGTTAATAGGTGTAAAACAGCACCTGGCACATGGAAAGTTCCCAATAGATATTAACTACTGTATTAGTCTGCTTGGCCTGCCATAACAAAATACCATAGACTGGGAGGCTTAAACAACAGAAATTTACTTTCTCACAGTTCTGGAGGCTGGAACTCTGAGATCAGGATGCCAACATGGCTGTGGCCTAGTGAGGACTCTCTTCCAGCCTTACAGGTGGCTGCCTTCTTCCTGTGTCCTTATATGGCAGAGGAAGAGAGAATAATCTCTCTCTCTTCTTCTTTTTACAAGGCTACCAATTTTATAGGATTAGGGAGCCCCCCCCAAGGATGACCTCATTCAACCTTAATTAAATCTTAAAAGCCCTATCTCCAAATATAGTTACATTGGGGATTAGAGCTTCAACATATGAATTTTGGAGAGACACAATTCAGTCTATAGCAGCTACTATTTTTAATTAGATGGTAACTTAGAACTGTTGCAGATGTCTTGTGAATGTAGAATCACGAAGTTACTCTGGGCAGTATAGAAATATATACTTAAAAAGGGAATTGTGTGAATAAATGGGATATAGCTCAAGATAGTTGTGTTTTAATTAGAAGACATTTCTCATGTGTTCCTTAGTCTATCAAGCCACTCTCTTAGTCAGATTCTTTTAAAAAATGATCTGGAGCCTTCTATATCAAGTTCTTAGAATTCGCTAATCTTGGTGAGTGGTTACCTTGCTTCCAAGGGCCATTTTTGCTTCTTCAGATATAATTTAGGCACTGATGACCTGTTTTCTAACTGCATGAGATATACATTAATCTCCACTGACTTTCCTTAGGAAGATGAGAGTCACAGAATCCTAAAGATTCTTTCCTAAAGTTCTTCTCAAAAATACTTCCTTAATTTTCTCTTTCTGAACCCTTTTATATTTTCCTTGTGAGTGACAGATTTCAAGGATTATGCAACTGGTTCTTCTCTGTTTCTCTTTTTGGAAATTCTGCATATGGTCTAGCACTTCCTTTGGAATGCAGCATCAATTGTATCTTGGTGCATCAGTCAAAACTTCCAATTTAACATCCTGTTACATTTATGCATCGTTTGTACCTTATCATGGTACACTGGATACAGAACATTTAAAACTGCCCAAGCCTCAGTGTTGAACCAACAGGGTTAGGGATAGGTGAGGAAGGAAACCAACATTTATTGAGTTGAAGTCATTTGTTCATCTCATAGACACTAGAAAGTGGTGGAGCCAAGATTGTTCTCCATGTCTAAACCCAGGTTCTGAATGTGCTGTATGTTCTAAAACCCAGGTTCATTTGCTGTATGACAAATATGCATGCAGACTTATCCATAGAGACACTTCCTTAAGCTCTCTTGATTATATTCATCAGTCTCTTAAAATACGGTCAAATGTTTTTGAGTTTTTGGTAAATCTAAGAAAATATATAAAAAAGTAGGCATCATCTTTTCTCCTAATATAGCCTCTTTCTCCTACCTCACAGACAAGGAATGGGTAACTTCCACTTTTATAGCCTTTCAGGGCTTTTTTAAAAACCATAAAATTAGTGACTTTGGCATTGCCCCAAGAGGATGTGTTTATTAACTTGGTTAAAAATACTTGAACTACACACTTTAAATTCAATTTTTCAGATAACAGAAAATTATGTCAACATGCATTTATGATTTATTACCTCCCTAATATTAGTGTGAGTTTCAGAAACCAAAACATGGCTTTTACTTTTTAATTCCAAACAGGGACAGAAAGAAGAAGATTTTTCTGCTGAAATTTCTTTCTTTCTTTTTTTTTTTTGAGTCAGAGTCTCACTCTGTCACCTAGGCTGGAGTACAGTGGCACATTAACAGCCACTGCAGCCTCAACCTGTGGAGCTCAGGCAATCATTCCACCTCAGTCTTCCATGTAGCTGGAACTACAGATGCGTGCCACCACACCCAGCTAATTTTTTAAAACTTATTGTAGAGATGATGTTTCACCAAGTTTTCCAGGCTGGTTTTGAACCCCTGGGCTCAGGCAATCCTCTTGCTTTGGCCTCCCAAAGTGCTGGGATTACAGGCTTGAACCACTGTGTCTGGCCTCTGAAATTTCTTAAAACCAACTTTTATCCTTACTTAGGCACATACCTATAAACCTTTGGAGCACTAAAGCAAAAGAGAAACTCCTCAAATATTCTACAGAGGTAAAAAACTGGTTGTAAAAAACATTCCATAGAGGAAAAAAAGCAGGGTTGCCTTTGCCTTCTGGGGAATCAGAGTCAGAATAGCTTTTGACTTCTCATTAGTAACATTGGATGCTAGAAGACAATGGAATTAAGCCTTCAATGTTGTGAGGGAAAATAATTTTGACCATAGAATTATATACCCAGCCAAACTACCAGTTAAGTATAGAGGGAAAAACATGTCAAACATGGTATAAATGATAGTTTATATTTCTGAAAATGATAATTGAGGGTGAACTCCAACAAAATGGAAACGACCATGAAAGAGGAAGACCTAGAACACTGAAAATAGCAGCTTGAACTTAAAAGGGCTGAGAGAAGTGTCTGGATGGCAACAGGACAGCAGCAAAGGGACAAGCTGTCCATATGGGAGCAGAAATTAGGAGACACCTGGGTGGATGTGTTAGGAAAGAGATTGGTCTGTGAGTGAAAATATTTATATAATCATAATCATTTAAATTCTGCTTTATGTTCATAGATTATTAACTGTTAGAGTCAATCTGTAGACACACCCACAGGTTTCATTATGATTACAGAAAAGAACAATATGTTACCAATTTTCACGCTGTTAATGTACAACCATCTTTGACAGAGACTGGACATGGAGGATGAAGGAAAAATAAGGACAACAATAGCCTTATCTGATGTATATAAATTTGTTGAAAGAAGGGCTAGGCATTGGATATACGAGTTATTATTTAGCATTAAAAATGTAGCCAATAAGAGAACCTAAGCGATACCTCTTAGCAATTGAGAAGAGGAAAGCAGATAAAGCAGAAGGAAGAAGTGTAAGGGAATTAAGTATTATTCAGACAGGGGATGAATAGTTATTGCTTAAAGTTGATAAAAAGAGAAATAAAGATAGAACCCTGCTAGAGTTAAAAAAGGTAAGCACCAGAATATCACAGAACAGATAAGCTTTCCCCCGTGGGGAGAGGAGTTGGCCACAGGAAGAAAGGAGGTAGGAGATTGTGACAGTTTATATAAACCTTATTCTATTTTACGTCTTTTTAAAAAGACCAGATCTTGCTATGTAGCACAGGCTGAATTCTTGAGTTCATGCTATTCTCCTGCCTCAGCCTCCTGAGTCGCTGGGACTACAAACACACTGCCATACTCAGTCAAATATTAATTTTTTTGTCATATACATGTGATACTTTGTGATATATAGTATATATGTATATATATATATACATATATATATATATATTTAATACAGGTTGAGCATACCTAATCTAAATATTCAGAATCTGAAATGCTCTAAAATCTGAAACCTTTTGAGCATGGACATGACACCACAAGTGGAAAATTCTACACCTGACTTCATGTAGCAATTGTAGTCAAAACGCAGGCACACATACACAATTTATTCAGTGTCCCCAAGGGAAAAATAAAATTACCTTCAGGCTATGTGCATACGATGTATATGAAACGTAAATGAATTTTGTGTTTAGACTTGGGTCCCATCCCCAAGATATCTCATTATGTAGATGCAGATATTCCAAAATTTGAAAAAATTTGAAATCTGAAACACTTCTGGTGCCAAGCATTTCAGATAAGGGATACTCAACCTGTGTATATATCTACAGTGCAGATGGTTCTGACTTGTGATGGTTCAACTTACTATTTTTTGACTTCATGATGGGTTTATTGAGGTATTAAATGCAATTTTGACTTACAAGATTTTTGATTTACAATGAGTTTATTGGGACACACCCCCATTGTAAGTCGAGGACCATCATCTATATATTTATTTTTTATTAATGAGCTCCTGTGAAATAATTTTAGGCTGTCGATTATTCAAACCTTTCAGTCTGAACTGGTGATGGTGGTAGGGTGGGTTGTCATCAAAGAAAACCAGTTGTCCCCAGGCAGCATATGGGACAGAAAGTGGGGGTGGTCGTGAGGGGGCGGTCATCCTCAGCCAGGGATCAGAGCAGACTGCATTTTTTAGGGCTGTGTTCTACATATTAAGGACATGCAAATTAGCCTCTCTGCCAATTAATACAACCACAGAAGTCCAAAGAGGCAAAATCTGAAGGAACAGGTGAACGAGTAGGGAGCGTCTTGGAGCAAACAAGGGGCCACTTAGAAGATCACCTGTTGTCATCATAGTGATGAGTAGGAGACGTAAGCCAGAAATATTTACCAGCTGGCTAGCTTAGCCTTAAATGCTACTGAATGTGGGCCAGGCTAGACAGAAAAAATCTGGGTTAATCTTCTCAATCTGAATCCAGGCAATGGGGAAATGGGTGCTCTTATGCTTCTCTCTACCCAGAGATGCACTTTTGGTTTTTTTTGCACCATTTCTATTTTGCCTTCTCACTCTGTGTACCACTGACTTTTCCAGTTGCTCCTGTAATTGACTTGCTACTGGAAGAAACTCCTGGAATGCTGGAGTTTCTCTATCACACACTTTGCCCCAGTGAATGTGTTAGTCAGGGCTAATGCAATCATTTCAGGGCAGGTCGCCAACCTACATCTGATGACAACATTGCAATAGAGTAGTCACACGATATGCTGACTTCAGAGAGAGCCCACAACACTGATTCTGGAAGGATGGCCCCCAAGCAACTGGGATAGGCGAGCAAGGTACCTGTCTCATAGCTCAGAGAAGACCATTGGCTGGAAAGAGTTTTCCCTCTGAGCTTTCCTTTTATGCATAACTGGGTGAAATGGATTTCTGAGTCTCCTAGCCTAAAGCAACTTTTGGCTTGATGACTTTTATGGGCATTTGTGTTTACTCTGTGAAAGTGGAGGCGACAATAAGATTTATAGGAATTTGGGGGAGTTTAGTGATTGCTTAAAATTTTTTTTTAAAGAACACATTTGCAAGAGCTTAATGTTTAGGGGGTGGCTGGGACACTCAGGGAGCATGACGTGTTTTATGGTATGTTGAGATGAAGAGTTTTCAAATGAGCTCAGAGTTTCTGAATTCCTTGAAGCCATTCTGAGGTCTTCCTCTAAAGAACACTTGGTCCCTGTCAATATGTTTACTATGTGTCTGTTCCATCGCTTGTAGGGGTGGTTTAGCACTGCATCAGGAAGTGGAATTCTGGGGCACAGAGGAAATAGAGAAGTTAATCAGTGGATTAGAGGGCTATCTGTCCAGACTGATCAATGGGAACTTAGTTCTATGGCATGTTTAATTTGGTGATAAAAAGAAATATATTTCTGCAATCTATCGAGTTCCTGGTTCTCAGAAAATTTCTTGGTAGCACACACACAAGACTAAGAGCTTGTCATTTTTCTAGGTGGGGCAGAAGGTTCTTTGCACCTTCGTTTGTCACCACCCAAATCACTTTTTGGATTCTTCACTTTAAGGGCCTTGGAAAGCATTATGCATCCACCACCAAGAATATATAATGTCTCCTAAATACTGAATAGTTTTCCTTCATTCTGGGGGTCGGGGTGGGTGGTTAAAGATGGCTGGAAAACTGTTACCGATCATCACAGTGGCCTGAGATTTATAAAGGTTCTCATCTTCACCTCCCCTCAGTTTTCTTCCGTTACCCTACGGATAGCTCATCTGTAGAAATCCTCCCGTGCCTTCTAGGAGACTTGGCATCCAGCATGACTGAGGCTTACGCGCTCTCCAGCAGCAAAGACGTGGGGCTGTCACCGGGGAGGCTGCACCTGGACTGGACCCATTCGTCCTGATGGCACTGGGTCCTTGCACTATCTGTGCAGCCCTAAAAATAGCTCTCAATTAACATTGCATTTCAAGAATTGGAAAATTTCCCAGAAGTCCATTCTTTTTCTCCTTTTCTATTTCATTACATTTTGCAGTAATAATACACAAGCCTGCAGAAAACATGATGGGTAATGAAAAAATGTAATTAATATAAGCAGGGTAAAGCATGTTTTTTTTTCTCTGTTGTCCTTGCAGAAAATTGCTGCTTTAAACCAAGCAGGATATGAAAATGCATACCACCCCCCCCCCCCAATCTGCTGTGGTTTGTAAATATCTTGTGCAAAACAGTTAAGTCAATTGTCAGATTTTTAAAAACATTGAGTCACATATTTTTATAAATTGTTTTTCCCCTGCAGGTCAGATTGAGTGATGTGGATAGCTATTTTTGATGAGGGAGAAATGTTGGTGATGGTGAGGTTTTTCAACTATAAACCTGAAGTGGGAAGAACCTCCTTTTCGGATGGCCGCCCTGTCCGTTGGTTTCATCTGAACAGCATCAAGCGTGCCGCCTCTTGGCATACCCAACTTGGATACAGTACTTGAGAAAAGTAAATGTCCTTGCTACGATTTCGCACCAGCACACCTCATCCCACTAATTGAAATAAAGTGATTAAGAAGCCAAGAGGCTGTGGTATATGCCGACGTTCTTGAGACAATTTCAGTTTACTTATCTGTACCGCTAGTAATTATCTGAAGGTGTTTGACTAGGAGGTCACAACTGAATTTCAAAGCTGAAATACAAAACATTATTCCCAAAACATCTCCGGAGGCCAGTGCTTATGGTTTGTTTTTATTCATTCGTTCTTTTGTCCTCTCTTTTTTTTAGACTGCAGCTGACATACATGGGAGGTTATTGTTTATTTCTATCTTGTTCTGGGTTCTAAAGGTTTCCCCATGGCCCAGGTATGGGTGAACTTTCAGATTTTTGCCTCGCTTGGGACTCCCGGCTTCGTTCCCTCTGCTCCACTGGGCTCCCTGGTGAAGGTGGGCTCCCCCAGCTGACAAACAGTGCCTCTCTCCTGTGACATTCTGGGCAGCCATTTGGAGTCCCAGGTGTAGGAAATGAAATAATCCACGCTCACACAGTCACAAAGTGCCCATCTGGCACCCAGGAACCTTGTGAGACAGAAGCACACAGGCGTGAGCTCACTTTTGCTCTGGCATTTCATAAACAGAGCTGCAGCCAGCCAGAGAAGGACTTTGGGATGATAACAATCATTTTCCACTTCCCTCCCTTTCTGCCTGCTCCTCTCAAACACACACACACACACACACACACACACACACACACACAGCGCCTTAACCTTCTTAAAACATGGGGACCAGGGAGAAAAAAAAAATAGAGAGATCCATCCTTAAAAAAGTAACATTTTTTTTTTTTTTTGCAGAGGATCTGAAGGAGAAATTTCCATTAACAGCTAAATCCCTCCCCACCATCTCTCCGGCCCATGTTATTGTTTTTATGCTCTCCAGCCTAGGACTCACAGGCATTGGTGTGAAATGTGGCCAGTCAACTCTTAGCTAACTCACTCCTTGCATATCACCCTAAAAATAAGGAAAAGCAGCCGCAGGAGGGATTTCATAAATCACACAACCACGGTGCTGCTTTCTGGTCCTGAAACCAAATTCACAGGAGAGCCTAACCAATGACCTGGACACGTTTTCTTCAGTTTCCTTTTAAGTGTTTGCGCCAGAGAAGGAGCAGCCACAAAGGAGGGTGTTGGTCAGAGACCACCTCAGGCTGAGTGTGAACGCGGAAGGGCCACTGTCCCCACATATGCCTGCAGCTGACATTCAACCCCATGTTATAGTTACAGAGCAAGGCAAACGTGTCAACTAAGCCTGCTGGGGCAGGGTGTAATTGTTACACCGGCTCCCCGTTCGATCCATGATGCTGACTCCATTGCCCTTTAAGATCACAGATTTCTTTTTTTTTCTTCTTTTTCTTTGAGTTGGAGTCTCACTCCATCGGCCAGGCTGGAGTGCGGTGGCACATGCGCGGCCACCCCAGCGTCGACCTGTTGGGCTCCGGCCATCCTTCCGCCTCAGCCTTCCAAGTAGCCAGAACTACAGGGGCACGCTACCATGCCTGGCTAATTTTTTGATTTATTGCGGAGATGAAGTCTCGCCAGTTTGCCCAAGTTGTTCTCAAACCTGTGGGTTCAGGCAATCCCTTCACCTCGGCCTCCCAAAGTGCTGGGATTACAGGCTTGAGCCACCGTGCTGGGCCAAATGGGCCAAACCCCATGGAGTACCCAACGAAAAGAGGGAGACCCCTAAAGTAGCAGGTAACTCTGGACACTGTGAAGAAGTCCAGTGACAGGGATGGGGCTTAAGAAAGGCTGGCTCTATAATCCTAGCACTCTGGGAGGTGGAGGTGAGAGGACTGCCTTAGTCCAGGGGTTCGAGACCAGCCTGGGCAATTTGGTGAGACCTCGTCTCCACAAAAAAAGAAAAAAAAAATTAGCCAGGTGTGGTGGTGCGTGACTATAGTTCCAGCCACTTGGAAGGCTGAGATGGAAGGATCACCTGAGCCCAGCAGGTTAAGGCTGCGATGGCCGTGAGTGTGCCACTGCACTCCAGCCTGGGCAACAGAGTGAGACTTCAACTCCAAAAAAAAAAAAGAAAGAAAGTAAGTAAGACTGGTTAAGTCATGCCACTGATTTGTATTATCCTAGCATTAAAACGAGGAGGAAAAAAATCACCTTAGACATTCCACTGATGTTGCTCTGAACTGTAATAAAAAACATCAGGTTGCATTACCCTGCCCAAACATCACATCCGGCTCTCTCAGCAGTTCCAGAGGAGACATGTGCAAAGCAACTAGATATTTCGGCTCCAGAGAGGAGAATGATCATCACAGCACAGGTAAGAGCCCATCCTTAGCTCCTGCGGACCAAACAGCGCACAGGAGACATGAGGTGGTGGGGGGATGTCCCGGCAGAATAAAGCTTCCAGGACGCATGCACCCTTAGGCCTCCCTCGGTGGGGAACTCACTCCCATCGAGCACCGCTCCTGCCTTTCCAGAGAATGGGGTCTGCTTGTTTGCGAATCCCGCGGACCCAGTGGGTAGCACGACGCGATGTTTGTAAATATGATAAACCATTACAATATTACAGCTTTTCATTTGGAAAGCCATTTAGGCAAGAAATGATTACTGACCCATGATATGTAAATGATGGAAATGCAGAAATTAGTATTTGGGTCAACTCATGTATTTTTCAACCATGAAATGAAAATCTCAGTGTTCACATTCCAATTCATACATGAAAGCATCGCAGTGCTATTAGTTGACTATTGTGTTAATATATTATTGTCTTAGTTAAGGTTTTCAGAGGCCCCGGGAAGTTCTACTTCTACTTTCAATGCACTCATGTTGCAGCTGAAAGAGTGGAGCGTGTTCCCCTGGGCCAGCGGTTTTCCTGGGGGAATTCAGCTTCAGTTGAGGGAAGTGGAAATGATTCTGGGTGTGGGTGGCGAGGGCATCTCCTCCCCAGATTTTTCAAATATGAGATCAGTCTATCCCTTCTCTTTTGTTTGAGTTCATAAAAGCTACTCAAATGTGTTGGACAATTATACTACAGTGACAAGTTTCTGGGTGTCCTTGAGGACACAAAAGAATGCAAAAAAGACCTTTGTTTTCAAGGTTAAAGCAAAAGAGACCATGAAAATGGTGCAAGAACTCAAAGGCATTTAGGAAGTCTTCTTGGAGGAGGCAATATCTAAGCTGGTTCAAAGAGTTGTGAAGACTTTAACAAGCGAAAGGAAGGAGAAAAGACATTCCAGGTGGAAAGCAAGAGAAAAGACCCCAAAGGGGGAGGAGATGCTGTGGGAACCAGGATCTCACTTTATAAACACAAAAGGCGAGTGCTGCCAGGCAAAAGGCCTAGAAGTGCCTTCAGAGATGTCAGGTTGCTACGAGGTGAGCCTTGGTGACCCCTCAGAGTTCCTTCCTAGGGTGAACCAGAATGAGTGTGGTGGGAAAACCATCTGACCTCCATAGATTACGCAGACATACAGCAGGATTGACGCTGGGAGAGACGGAGGCAGGAAGGCAAGAGGGAGAAGGAATAGCAAGCTGAAGGCTAGGGAAGGAGGGCCTGGAGGTGTGGTGTTCTGTGCCCCTTTTGTTAGGAGCAATGGCAGAGGGATAGGAGCGAAGATGTGGATCTGAGAGACAAGAAATGGAAGCATTAGGAGTCCGAATGCTGTGTGCAGGGGGATAGATCCACTGTCCTTAAATTCAATGGGTTGAAAGAGCAAAATGAGTATATGATACAGGGAGTGAGTGCAGTCAGGAAATGCCGATGGTTTTGCTTTCGAATCCATTAAATTGGCCGGAGGGCACCCTCGGCATTTCCACTGTGTGACTAAAACTCCTTTCCTGGTAACCTCAGCTCATCACAGCCTCAAGACTGTGGTGGTGCCGAGATGTTTGGCTCATCCAATCCCGGCCCTTAGATCTGGGTCGTGCCAACACCTTGAAGACAGGCACTCAGTCAAACCCTTTTACTCAGAGGTGTCAAGGTCAGAAGAGATGCTCTGCCTTTGGTGGGTCCTGAATGCGGGACAATTTGGAATCGGTGAGTTAGACCTGTAGTTCTCGGTGAAGGCACAACTTCCTCGTACAGAGTGCTCTGGGAATTCCTGACGGCATTTTCAGGTGCCACAAAACAGGTGGGAGCCAGGGACAATCCCACACGATGAAGAGTCATGCAGCATCCCACGTGTCTTTTGAATGTCCTGCCAGGCCATCCTGTAGGTGAACCTGTTTATAATTATCTAAACCCAAAACCGAGCTCTGATTTACATATCTTGTTGCTCATTTTAAAAATTTCCATGAATTTACAACTACCATGTAAATAAGGGGAAGATTCTATTTTGTTTTGTTCAGAACTTTGCCAAGATTTGGACACTGAGAAAAAATCACATCACTGCGGCAATACTGCTCTGATATTTCAGTGGCATTTGTGGATGTGATTCCACATATAAATGCAAGCATTTGACTCCATCATGCCTTTCATATGAACATATTTAAATATACGTCTTATTATGAGTTAATTTCCTTTTGTTTCTCTTTTATGGGCCTTATATTGATGTTTTAAAAATACGTGTGTGGGTAATATACTGTCACATTGCATATGTTTAGGATCATTAAGGGGGGGGATTGTAAAATATTTGTTATAAAAAAGAGATGTTAAGCCGGGCATGGTGGCTCAAGCCTGTAATCCCAGCACTTTGGGAGGCGAAGCCAAGAGAATTACCTGAGCTCAGGAGTTCAAGACCAGCTTGAGCAACATGGCAAGACCTCTTCTCTACAATAAATCAAAAAAATTAGGTGTCGTGGCACTGCATGTGGTTCCAGCTACTTGGAAGGCTGAGGCGGAAGGATTGCCTGAATCTAGCAGGTCGAGGCTGCGGTAGCCGTGAGCATGCCACTGCACTCCAGCCTGGGCGACAGAGTGAGACTCCGATTCAAACAAAAAAAAAAAGAGATGTTGGATCTGATGGAGTGAGAACCACAGAGTTAGAAACACGAGAAACTTATATGTGACCATCTTTTATCTTATTATTAATGCTGGACCATTGAGTGGATCTTTACTGAACTATAAGCCTACAGTGTCAAGCACCATATAGGCATACTGAATACACAAAGAAGTATGCGTTACAAGACTCTCTTTCAAGTCTCAGATCTGTGGTGGCTTTCCATGGGCTGGGGTGGGTCAGAAGGAAGTGAATCAAAGATGATATCCTGGAGGTTACAGTGCTGGCAAATAATTATGAATACGGGCCAAGATGGCACCTGACAGTGGGAACCTGAGTGCATTTGCCTGGATGGCAGGCAGGAGACTGTCAGCAGCCAGAGTAAGTGAGTGCAGAGCCTGTGGTCCCAAGCAGCAGGTTGGGGATAAGTGATGGGACACCACCCCTCCTGGAGGGACCAGGCAGAAGCAAGATTAGGGCCCAGAAACAGAGGAACAAAGCTAAAAGTTTGTGCAAAGCAGGGGTAAAGGTAGGATCTTAGGCTCAATGCACAGGCTAGAACTCAGAGGGACTGAAGTCTGGGGCAGACCGGCAGTAAGAGGATCTCTATGTTGGATCATGGGCTTGGGTCATAGAATGGCTTAAAATGTTTTGCTGAAAAGGTAGATGGATTTCAGGTCTGGGGTTTGAGGGGGCAGCCAGCTGTGGAGGCTGGATCTGATGCCCATCACCTAACTGGACAAGCCAAAGCATGAATATGTAACAAATGAGTCAGCAAAACAATCGTTAACTGAGTGTGAGACAATATTTCAGGGGCACTGGAAGCCTTACATCATGAACTGCCTCGCTTAAGCTAAGGGGGGCATGAGACTCCAGGACACAAAAGCGTCCTCTGGGCTGGAGGGGTTTCTGAAGGCTTCGTGTGAGGACAAAGGCGTTACTGGCCCTTGATGAGTAGATAAATGAATAATTGAATTAATTAATTCACTCACTCATTCCTTCAACAAATACTTAGGAAATCCCTGCTATATGAGATGGGTGCCAAGAGGAAAGGACTGAACGATAGAGACACTGGCCTTGGTCACACAGAAATTATATGCTTGTCTAAGTTTCAGAGAGGCCCACAAGCCGACAAGGCAGCTCTCTACCCGGGACTGGAGGGAATACGTAAGGGCTGGGAGGCACACCCAGGGCAAGCTTCTAGGGCATTCTTTTAGCTAACCAGGCAGCTGCTAGTCCCAGTATTAATTACACATCCTTTCTACCTGCTCTAAGGCTTAATTCTAAAGAAAACTAAAAATATTATTAATATAAACTCTTTGCGTTACGAGTTGACAGGCTCTTTTTTGTAAAGGTCCAGTTAGTAAACATTGTAGGATTGCAGGTGTATCATGAAATACTGTTCTTGTTTTGATTGCTTGCAACCATCTAAACATGTAAAACTCAAGTTTAGCTTACCGGCTGAATCTGTCCTGCAGGCTGCAGTTTGCTGACTCCTGGTCTAGGCCTACACAGTTACTTTTGTTCATAGACCAATAAGATGGTTAAGTGCATTGATGGACGATGATAGGTACAATTTATTATAAGCAACATTGGTAGAACACTAAACATTGTCCAATGTTTATCTATCTATCTATCTATCTATCTATCTATCTATCTATCTATCTATCTATCTTGTTCTCACTTGGCCCTCAAAACAATACAACTGGATAGATAAACCATATACTGTCTTTATTCCTCATTTCATAGATAAATAAGTTGAAGCTTAGAAAATATCCTTTGTCATTTTAAGTCATAGAGCGACAAAAACCAGAGCCACAAAAACCACCGAGTCTCAGATCCAGTGGTTCTAGGGTTTGTCCTTGATCTACAAGCTACTTTGAACTGGCCACACAACCAAATTATTCTATAACTTACACATGACATGTTAGGTTCGAGTCTGAACTCATTTTGAAGCTAAAGGCTTATACTTGAACAAACAAATATTGGATATAGCCTGGGTCATTGTCAGTGCTATTAGGAGAGGAGGATTAAGAAGACTATTCCATGTCCAGACACTATTCGAAGTGTTGGAGACACACCACTAAACTGGATAGACACAGTCCCTGCTCTCGTTGGTAATTGGCTTTCTAATGAGAATCATCCCTAATGATAATGACACACGGCAGGAGAAGTAGCAGCTACCTAAATGTCATGCTTTGTGTTTGGAGTTATGAATGTCTTATCACTAATCCTCACGACAGTGCTATAAAGTGGGTCTTCTCATTTTACAAGTAGATGAATAACAGTCGCTAACATATGGAACTTACTCAGGGCTAGGAAAGAACCGCTCAGAGGAGACAGGAGGGCAGGCAGGTAGCTGAGGGAGATTTGAACTCGGGTTTCTACACCCTAGAGTCTAAGGCCTCTCACTTTATGCTGAAGCAAACCGTGGGTGGTGGCCACCGGACTGTACCACCCACCTCCACTTTCTGTGCCTGGTGGATTTACATCAGATGAGATGGGCCTTCATCTCAGTAGTCTGTCATTTATGAGCATCAGCAGCCAGAGAACACCTCTTCATTAGTGCTTTACAGAGTGATGATTGCTGAGACGGCACTTCCGGCCTCATCGACTGCTATTTTCTGAAGCTTATGAAGCTCTGAAGTAATTGCCTCATGGAGTACAATTTCATCCATGTTCCTTTTGCCACAGGTGTGTTGGGGGGAATTGCTGTTGTCAGTGTGTAGTCGGGCATAGGCATCTACCCGAAGGCTTCAGGGGATACCAAGTTTAATTTAAAACCAGTTAGGAAAAAGAGGATGGGTGTGATGTGTTCGTTGGACTTCCGCCCTTCCTTTGATACCCATTCTTTTTACTTGCCCTCCTTGCAGTGAGGACACCGAAACCTCTCTCTGGGACCCTTAACGTTAGTTAACTTGCATGAATGTAGCAAAATTCAGGATTCAGAATCAAACAACCTTTCTTTAGCATCTCAACTTTACTGTAGCACAGGGGAGGGAGGATTTGTGAGCACATTTTTCTCAGTTTTTGGGAAATTACGGTAGTGTAAACATGGAGGGGAACCCTAGGAGGCTTAATTTTTAATTTCCCAGTTTTTCCGTGATTAAGATTTTGGCAGTAAACACACACACACACACACACACACACACACACACACATATATACATATATACACATACACATATATAAACATATATATAGCATTCAAATATAAAAACAGGTAAAAAAAAAATATGAAATATTTATATATAAAAATTATATATATTTAACACTGCATATTCAGTACATATATACGTATATAACGTTAAAAAGAAATATTGAATAATGTGGACATGGTTTTTCCTTGCAAATACATTTATCTGAAGAACTTCATTATCGCATACATTACTTTTTCAAAATTAATTTCTATTTTTTTAAGAGATGAAACCCATGTTTTCAGCGTGCCATTAGGAAAGCTCAGTGATCACATATAATAACAATGTATTAAAAGCCATACAGAAAAGAACCCATTTTTAAAAACCCATAACTCAACAGACTGAAAAATGACAGACTAGCCATTCATGCAAATTAGCTAACTCACATTTATCAGAGAAAATATTTCATAGCATTACCAACACTGTCATTTAAGAAAAATTAAATGGGGCCCAGAACCACACATTTATTTTTACTGCATTCATTATTCATTTGCATGTTTCTTTCCTCCCTTTAAAAAAAAATTGTAAGTTTTGAATTCAAAGTTCAGTAGAGGAAGAAGCAGATGATTTTCTCATTTAAGTGACCCCGTGGTTAGCAGCAATAAAGCAACAGGAACAAATCTGGCTTGAAATGTGTCCAAACCCACATCTCCCAGTGTGCACAAAAGGCAAAAAGTAAGATGTGCAGCGGATATTAACATGAGTAATCTTGGAAATCTAAATATTAAACATATGTCAAAGATTATCAAATACACATCCACATGTCTTATAGAGATGTCTTTCATCTGAGGCGCTCCAACCCATTTCAATGTGCATGGGCTATTTTCTAGCCCTGAAGGCCTCATCAAAGCTTGGCGTATCCAGGGACTGCAGCAGTTTTTTAGATGGGTCCTTAAGAAGTAACAACTCCCCGGCTCCCACACCTTCCTGAAAGATAGTCTTATTAATCTCTGCCCCCACCCAGAGATGTTATTTAAATCCAAGCTGATTAAGGCATTTTCCCAGTAAGCTTCACAATAGGGAAAATTTCCTGGAGGCTTTGACTTGTGTTCTGATGCTGAGGTCACTAGAACCCCTGTTCAACTCTGACTGCAGGGCTCTTCTCAGGGCAATCCAGAGAAGAATGTTCCAGATGAGACGCTGAGAAGTAGGATTGTCTTATCTCCTGGGCGCTTAATTCCTCCTGCCCATTAGTAAAATATGCTTATAACACTTGGCATCTTCTCCCCTCTAAACTTTATTCTGTGGAGTAATTGAAGTTATATTTTGGAAGTACTTACAGTCCCCCTCAAAGTGTGTAATATTATAATAGGAAACCAGCCCCATTTTGTATATTGGCCGTTGAATAATATTCTTTTGTAAAATCTCTTAGCACAGCATGACTTGACTTTCTTTTAGCCTCAGTTTTCTCATCTGCGAATTGCAAAAAAAAAAAAAAGCTGACTCTCCATAGTTCACAATGAGCTCATGTTTATGAGCAGACTCAGTAAACTCCAAAGCTTTATACACATGTAGACTCTTAAGACCATCAAGGTGCATGTTCCAGAACGAGCCCCCTCCCCGAATGACAACTGGTGTGCTAAAATTCGATTTCATTTCCATGTCCTTCCTTGGCAAATGCCACAGCTTTGGGTCATTTGCAGAATCTTCATTTATTAGCTAACTGGGTTGTCCTGTGCAGGCAGCCTGTGAGGCAGAAACCAAATTCAGTACTTCGTTTTTTGCTGCTGTCCCCTCGGGGAGTCTGGCACGTAGTAGAGGCTTAATGAAATCGTGCTGAATGGAACAGAATTGTGTGGAGGATGGAAGGACTTGGAGCGAATGAGCCGAGTGAATGCAAGAACAACTGCCCATCTGGTTGAAGCTCTCCAGGGAGGCAGTGTCCCTGACAGGTCACTTGAGGACTAGGATGGACGAAGACCCAGCCACTCTCCACGCACTGAGGGCAATTGTGATGGGCGAGGTGTTGGAATCTGGCCCCTCTCCCTCCCACTGGCCATGGGCAGAGTTGCTGCAGAGATAGCTGTCCCTTGATGTTTTCTCTCACCTTCTCTTCCATCTTTCACCACTTGGAGGAAGGAGAAATGCTTCACCTTTTCTTATCTGTTGATTATAGGCCTTTTCTCATTCTCTGAGGGAGAAGAAGTAGATTTTTTCGGGGAATAGCATGGATTTTCTCGCTCTGTTCTTTTGGGAGCACGCAGGAGCTATAGAAAATCTGCAGACTCGTTATAGGGGGTGAGGGTTGGGGTGAGGAGAGAAGGGATGGAATTTTAGGGAAAGATCTGAACTATGTCAGCACAACTTTTGGGAGGGAGATGTGCTTAAATTTATCCTTAAAATGAAGCATTGTTTTAGTCATTAAAGTAAAACATCTTTGATGATAAAAATATACTTGCTCTGTTAATTTGCTTTGACCTAGTATATTCTCCTAGATCATATTTTGAGAAACAATCAAGAACAATATACCCCCAATCATTTCACTTGCTCTGTCAATGTGTTACCAAATAATATGACTTGATTCTCCCCACATACACTTGATTGCCCTCCTTCCAGCCCCCACCGCCTTTGGAATAGAAACTACGGTGATCAGGTAAAGATTCTCAAATCAGAAGCACTCTTCTCTTACCAGAACAAAAGGTTTAATGAAAGGCGTGGCTTCCTGGCTGTCTTCTGAGTCAAAGAGGGTGTAGTTATGTTCATCGTCGTCCTCTCTGTTCCTGCCTACTTATCTCTCTTTCATCTTTCTCTTTATCTGTAACCTATATCTCATAAGCTGAGTATGCAAGACTCTCCTTCCCTTAAAGCATCAGCTACCCTCGGTAGAGACACACACAGATCTGTGGCTGCAGCTGGTGCCTGAGCCTTCTCCCTCCGGACTAAAGGAACTGTGCTCTGCAAGAAAAGCCTAAATGCAGAAATCACATTTGAGCTGTTCTGTGATAATTTCCTTTTCATCCTTTTCCCAGCCACCTTCTCAAAGATGCACAGAAAGCTCTGCATTTGGTTCTAAGCTGTAAGGAGTCAATGAAGCAAGAGAGCAACTGCGAAAGATCTAGATCTGGGGTGAATGCAGTGGCGCGTTATTTTTTAGCTGATTTAGGTGAGTCTCAAAAACCTAAGAAAGTTGCTGAATGTAATGGTAGATTGGCACTCAAGCACTTGTATACTTTCTCACCTCTATTTTAGGGTAAAATATTAGATGAAAAAGGAGAACGTGCCCAGAATAAAACTCTAGTGACTTACGTGTTCACATTTTCAGAGAATGGAGTATGTTTAACTGAAAGTATTTATACAATATTTATTTGACTATATCACATTCAGCTCTTAACTCATCAAAGCCTTAAAGTCTGTTTATACTGAGTAACTCTTTAAAACAATTCACTTGTCATTTGCATACATCTGGACATATATTTACTGAAATCAGCCAAAATAGTAAACTGCAGCCAATTGGAAAGTCAACATGTTCATTGCTGTTTAGTTTATTAAAAAACGTGTTTCGTTCTTTAGAGACACCATATGAAGACTATCATGGCAAGCTACAAGCTCACATATTTTTGCTCGCGGCTTGAGTGATGTAATCCGAGTACAGTTGACCCTTAAACAACATGGGTTTGAATTATGTGGGTCCTCTTTTGCGTTGGTTTTTTTTTTTTTTTTTTTCAGTGAAATTCACACTGAGTATTCTGTCTCTCTTGTCTTCCCTTCTACTCTTTCACCTTCCCTACCTCTGCCATCCCTGGGATGGCAAGACCAACCTCTTCTTTCTTCTCAGCCTATTCCATGTGAAGGCATTATGGACGAAGATCTTTATGACGATTCGCTTCCACTTAATGAATAGCAAATCGATTTTCCCTTCTTTATGATTTTCTTAATAACGTTTTCTTTTCTCTAGCTTCCTTTATTGAACATTCAATCATTTAATACGTATAACATACAAAATATGTATGAAGTGACTGTTTATGTTATTGGACAAGCTTCTGGTCAATGGTGGGCCATTAGTAGTTATGTTTGGGGAAGGTCCAAAGTCATACTCCATTTTTGACTGCATGGGGGAGGGGATGTCTGTGCCTTCAATCCCTGCTTTGCTCAAGGGTAAATTGTATTTTATAACTTTTTCAGAACCAGTGAAGGGCTATAGTTGGATCAGGTCTTAAGAATCTTAGAATTTGGGAATGATATTAGCAATCATCCAGTCCAGGGTTTTTCAGGCTGTCCTGATAAAAGTAATTCTTGGTTCTTATTCCATTCCTATTGAAATAGAGTCTCCAGGGGTGGAGACTGGGAATCTGTATGAAACACTGTGGTATTTATCATCAGGGAAGTTTTAACAGACCTAGTCTACTGATTTGCAGTCCTCTGTCTCTTATGTGTCAGAATTACCTGTAGAGGTTGTTAAAAATATAGAAAACTGGATAGTGGACATCATGCCCTTAGATTTGAATTCCATTGTATGCATCTACATTTCTTTTTTGAGTTGGAGTCTCACTCAGTCACCCAGACTGGAGTGCGGTGGCCGCTCCCGTGATCCTTCCGCCTCAGCCTTCCAAGTAGCTGGAGCTACAGGTGCATGCTACCACGCCCGGCTCATTTTTTGATTTATTGTAGAGATGGGGTCTCGCCAAGTTGCCCAGGCGGGTCTCGAATCCGCGGGCTCAGGCAATCCACTCACCTCGGCCTCCCAAAGCGCGGGATTACAGGCTGAGCCACTGAGCCCGGCTGCATCTGCATTTTTAACAAGCAACACAGGCAATGCCAAAGCAGGTATGGGAATCAGTAATCTAATCTGATCTCTTATTTGTTAGAAATCTCCTCAAGAACATTCTGCTTAAACTTTCTGATCCAAAAGCCAGCCTATTTCCTGGTTGGAGGGCTCCTAATTTTAGATATTATTTCCATTTATTGGGCCAAAGTATGACTTCCTGTCACCTCTACCCTCCGGTCCTACTTTGTCTCCCAGAGCAACAGAATAATTATTTCAAATATGTGGCTTGCAGATGGTGCTAGTAAATGTCAGATATGTTCTCCTGTCCCCATATAACTGTCCTCCTAGTAAAATAGACCCTATATTTGACCTATTCATTCACATGTATGACTCCATAAATTGTCCCTTTTCATACAAATCCTGTTCACTTTTAAAGCACTTTTTGTGGTTTTCATATTCTTAGACTCCTCTTTATCTGACACCAGACATGCTACAACATCTTTATTAAAACCAATGTAGTCCACAAATGGTATTGAGTATCTGCTGTATGTCAAATTCTGCTTTAGACACTAAGGTTCCTTCCACAAGGACCAGAACTGAACCAGGATGCCAGATGGGCTCTAGGGTAATCTAGCGGGAAGGCAGTTCTGACCCCATTGTTTTGGTAACTTAGCCCATAGCTGTATTGACTATTTTGAAAGCCATGTCAAAGTGTTCATTTACTTTGGTTGGACTTTAACTAAGGTCTCAAGACCTCATATAAGTTATTCTTATCCTCATATTATTCGTATTACCATTCCTTGTATAAGTATTATAGTATTATAACTTTTGCATAATGATGTATAGTTTGTAAAGTTCTTTCTGCATATCTAATTCTCACAGCATCTCTGTGAACTTGTATTGTTATTTCTAGCTTATGAATGGTGTCTTAGTCAGTTCAGACTGAAATAACCAAGTACCACAGACTGGATGGCTTATAAACAACAGAAATTTATTTCTCACAATTCTGGAGCCTGGAATTCCAAGATTAGAGTACTAGCGTGGATGGGTTGGTTCTGTGAGGACCTTCAACTTCTCATTGTATTCTCCATAGCCTAGCACTGGAGCTAGCACTTGAACTTAGGCCTTTGATTCCAATTTGGAAGCATTTTCTGTTGTCTCAAAATGCCATAACAAGCCAGAGATTCCCTGCCCATAGGGACAAATAGGACAAGTTGGGCAGGACATTGCTTTTTCCTATTTTGTTATATGCCGTTAACTTTGACTCTTTATTCCAGCCTCTTGAAATCTTTATAAATCCTTGATTTATCTATCAGTATATTGGTTACTTTGTTTCTAATTTGTACCATCTACAAATTGAGCAAGTCTGTGTGTCCTTATGCAAGTTATTCAAAACTTTGAACAGTACACAGCCCAAAAGAGAACTCATTGGCAGATTGCCTTTCTCTGGGTTGGTATTGACACGGTAATGAACACATTGGTGACCATTTTCAACCAGCTAGAATTTTATGTACCTGTGCCGTCATTCCACTCACATGTCCCAATCTTGACATTCAAAGAGATCATGAAAGCCTTAGTTAAATGTCTGCTGAAATCCTGATGCATTATGTCTACAGAAGTCTCCTGATCCACCAAAGAGAAAATCGTCACCTTTTAGTTGAGTGGACAATTTTAACTGTCTCACAAATCAAGTTACCTCATCAAAGAAAATACTCAAGGTGTTCTTTTAAATCTTGAGAAAGCCCCGTGAAAGCCCTATCCTTCAAGATCCAGCTCAGATGTTGCCTTCTTTTGGAAGCGTTTTTTGATCTTCCAGGCAGATTTCATAAGACCCATTGCTCTGGCCCAGCAAGGTGGCCATTTCTCTGTTCTAGTACATAATCACACTATCTGTAACTATTTGTCTCCTTTTCACCCTCAGTATTTTAACTTCTTGAGGGCAAGGACTGCGTTGTATTAATCTCTGAGACCTTCTACAATGTCCTGTATGGAGATTAGTACATAAAAGAGATTCACATTTGTTGCATGAATGAATGTGTGACTGAATACGTACACGAGTAAGATATAATGCTCCTTTGTAAAATTTTTTTTTTTTTTTGAGTTGGAGTCTCACTCGGTTGCCCAGACTGGAGTGCAGTGGCCGCTCCTGGCCACTGCAGCCTTGACCTGCTGGACTCCAGCGATCCTTCCGCCTCCGCCTTCCAAGTAGCTGGAACTACAGGCGCGTGCTACCACGCCCGGCTAATTTTTTGATTTATTGTAGAGAGGAGGTCTTGCCAAGTTGCCCAGGCGGGTCTCGAACCCGCAGGCTCAGGCAATCCACTCACCTCAGCCTCCCAAGGCGCGGGATTACAGGCTGAGCCACCGAGCCCGGCTCCTTTGTAAAATTTTTGCCAGGTAAATGACATTAACAAGAATGTCTTCTCGATTTCTTTTGGACTTTGGCATTTCTTATTGAACATATCCAGGAACGATGGACAAACCTGATCAAGAAAGTCCAACACACATCTATCCTCTCATAAAGAAGAATGAATCCTTTGGCCCACTGAAGTCCTTGTAGTTTTAAGATTAATCTTAACTCTATTTGTAGCCTATAAAACAAAAGTAATTGCAGAATTCAAAGCTTTAGAGCATTTTTAGGTGGCTTGATGGGAAAGCATTGAAATAAATACAAACATTTAGATAAAACAACCATTTTAATAGTATTAACTCTGCCAATTAATGATAATGGAAGAGCCGTCCAATTAGCTAAATCGCTAATAGTTTTATCAAGCAGAGGTTGGTAATTTAAAGCAAACAAATTCTTTCTAATTTTATCCACTTGCACACCAAGATATTTAAAGGATAACAGGGGATCCAATAAAGAGTATCGCTCAAGAAGAGCTATATTTAAATCTCCTAATGGCTATAACATAGAGTTACCCCAATTAGTCAGAAAATCCAAGCAGTCAGTAAATTCTTTCAAGCTTCCATAATTTGGGGTAAAAATAAATGAGATACAACAAAGGTGCTGCTTGCAATCATTAGTATTATTATTAAGGTATATTTGGAAGATGGAGAGTGCCCTGAAACAGTCAGGGGTATAAACTTAACTCATCAAATCCCGCAATTGTGAAAACTTGAGCGTTTCTGAGGTTTTTCTGGAGGTCACTGCTCAACATTCCCACTCAGTGCAAAAGGGAAGTTGATTCCACAAGACTGTGACTGGGACTTGGCCTGCCAGACCTCTCCTGAGAATTCTGGCACATGATTAGATAATTCAGAAAAAATTCTCTTAGGACAAGAATGATGTTAACATTTCTTACAATCCCTATTTTATTTTTCTCAAGAGAATAGACTTTCAAAAACATCTGTGTTATCTGGATATGTGAACTTCATCCGTGGTGACCTGGTCAGTTAAGGACTAATGGCCAATGATAGACTGAGAAGGGGCTTTGCAGCCTACCTTCTGCTTGAGCACAACACCCTAAAATGTTCAGAATTAGTGATGCTGTTTAAGCCACATGAGGCTACCACCACCCAAGCACTGTGCTTATAGACAAGCTTTAAAAGGAAAGTAGTCAAACGAAGAGCGCCCTCAAAGCATTATTTTTGGCAGAGTTAGCAGGCAGGAAGTAGTCATTGGCCGTAATAATTACCATTCACCGAGCCATTTATTATGAGCCAGCCACTGTTCTGGTATCTTTCTATTCATTATTTCATTAAGGTTCCCATCAACGAGTGGGCATTATCTATGTAGCATAGGTAAGTTTACCGAGGCTTCTGGGTTAAGTGGCTTGCCCATGGCTATTTGTCTTGGAGCCAGGGTTCTGACTTAAAGCTCTCTGACTACAAAGACCTCCTCTTTACCTGTATTGTATACTGCCATCCCAGTTCCAGAGCCTGGCACGTTGTCAGTGCTCAGTGTATATTGCAGGAGGATGATGGTCTCCATGTGTTCCAGTGGTATGAAGAACAAATACCCTATGGATAGCCCTGTGGGGTAAATAAAGAATGAACTGGGCCCAGCTGGGCATTTGCATCAAAGTGCCTAACTAGAATTCCCAGCTGCTCTGGCAGAGTGCCCAGGCTCTGCCCCAGAGCCCAAACAGAATGCTCTTTGAGATGCCTCTGGTTTTCATTTTCCAAACCTTGCCACACACAACAAACAAGTGGGCCTGGGGCTGGCCTCAGAGTCCCAAACCTGCCTCACTTCTTGTTGGGGGAAGGAGTGAGGTTGTGGAAAGGAAGGGAATGATGATACCAGTATCTTGGTATCACTTTTCTCTAAACTGTCAAAGGTCTTGTCAAATCCATCCGTAGACTCAAAGCTCAACAAGGATCTTTAGAGAAAAGCTTGTCAGTGATATAAGCCTCTTGGAACTCGAGTTTACCAAGAAACAAGAGCAAAGGCTAATTGGAAGACTTAAATGTAGTTCAGTTTTAGGACTGAAAGCAGATAGGCTGAAAGGATATTTACTAACCAGACACCTAAGTAGAGCAAGGCCTGCTCAGTCCTGGTGAGCAATCTTAACTTCTCTCTCTTTACAATCTCTACTGTTGGGTTGAAGCCACTAAGAATGTTTTTTCTTTCAGAAGGCAACTGTGGAGATGAAACAATATCTGACCCCTAGTTTAGGTATGAGTTCCACCGCTTAGCTCTGAGAGCATGGACTGGTCATTCAACTACCTTCAAGCACAGATCGGGTGGAAAAAAGCATTGGGCAGGTAACAGAAACTCCACCAGCAGGTTTTCTCTTTCTAGTTCTACGTTTCTTTACTACTTACAGAACAGTATAGGATAGTTTTGTCCCGAGCAGAATTGACACATTGACTTGAGAAAGGATGAGTGAAAAACAAAAACAAACAAATAAACAAAAAGCACCATAGAAAACAGCTGAAAAATACTGTAATCTGTTTGACTGCTTGGTCCTGGAGATTTTCACAGTAAATTCTACCCACCATCAGCAGTTGTAAGGAGAAAACACAGAGCCAGGAGTCAGGATCCTCGGGCTTTTTTCTACCTTGCCCACTGTGGTAGGTCAGGATTCTTGAGAATCAGACTGCAATACAGAGATTGCCATGCAAGAGGCTTACTGGGAGTGCTGTCAGCAACACCTATGAGGGGCTGAGAAAAGCAGGATGAGACAGAAGATGAGCGGTGATGTCTCTATAACAAAGGCCTCAGCAGATCCCACAGGGAGCTCTGGAGCTAGGTGACTGTTGTGACCATCTGGAATCAAGGCAAGGGGCTAGGCCTTGAACCACTGCATCGACAAGTCACTATATGTAGGTTCCTCCTGGGGAGAGGTCAAGATCCATGTGAGGCCGGTCCCTTCCTCTGAGGGCACTTCCCTGTCAAGGGTCTTGGCTATAAGCCATCACCAGGGAGCACTTCTCACAGCCAAGAAAATGAAGACCTTGGGTCCTGAGCGGGGAGGGATCTGGGCAGATGATAGCTTCCACTGTTGCTACCAGCTGGGTAAGAAATTTCACTTCTTTTTCCTCATTCTCCTTAAACAGTACTTTCAACCAATACTTAGGACACCTGTGGGATTTGTGCATTTTCTTTGCTTTGCATGGACTATCCTGTCTTCACTCAGAACTACCTGAAAAGTTAATATATCAAAATTCTGACAGAATGCCAACTCCTCCAAGGAACCTCCTTTAATTGGCAGATACAATTAATACATAGTCTTTCCTATTTCTGTGCCATCAAAGCATTTCATACACACTTCTCGCAGGACTTATCTCACTGTATTAAAATTACTATTGATTCAAAACCCTCTCTTATTTATATTTATATCTTTTTCTTTTCACCCCCAACATAAAACTTTGGTGACCAAGTCATTATTTGAAGTCTATTTTGTCTTATATTAGCGTAGTGACCCCCTTTTTTGGGTGAGTGTTTTTGCATGGTTGGTTTGTTTATTTATTTTTTCAATCTTTCACTTTCAATTTTTCTTTTCTTTCTTTCTTCTTTTCTTTTTTTTTCTTTGAGTTGGAGTCCCACTGTGTTGTCCAGGTTGGAGTGTAGTGGCATGCTCAGGGTCACTGTAGTCTCGACCTGCTGGGCTCAGGCTATCCTTCCACCTCAGCCTTCCAAGTAGCTGGGACTACAAGAATGCATCACCAAGCCTGGCTAATTTTTTTGATTTATCGTAGAGATGAGGGCTTGAACCCCTGGGCTCAGGCAGTCCTCTTGCCTCTGCCTCCCAAAGTGCTGGGATTACAGGCGTAACCACTGTGCCCGGCCACTTTCAATTTTTGTATATCGTTAGTTATATTTTAGATATGTCTCCTGTAAATGGCATTTAATTCAACCTAAGTTTATTATTATCTCTTCTAGCAATTTTTGTATTTTAACTATAGCACTTAGTCCATTTATACTCAATGTAATTACTGATATGTCAAGGTTAGAAATCAGCCATCTTATTGTATGCTTTTTATTTGATCCGCCAGATTTGTTTCTTTTTGTCATCTTTTTTGCCTTTCTTTTGGACTGATTTTTTTTTTTTTTTTTTTTTACTGTACCATTTATTTTTTTCCTTTCTATTGGTTTGGAAATTATATATTCTTTTCTTGGAGCAGTTACTCTAGAAATTACAACATTCTTCCTTTGCTTAGCAAAGTCTAATGTTAATCAACACTTTTACTCCTCTTTTGGAATGAGAATTGGGACCTTAGAATTATTTAACTAAATTCCCCTTTCCTTTCAATTTATAGTTGGCAACATGTAGTTGCCATGGATTTTAATTCTATATATTTACAATTTGATAAGACACTCATTATAGCTTTTTAAGTCAATGTCTATGTTTACCTACATATTGACCACTTTTTGACTTCATAATCTTTCCATATCTCTGATGCTTTAGCCTAGTCTGCTGGTTGTGAATTTTCTCAGGTCTTGTCTGAAAACGCTTGAAGGATATTTTGCTAGTATAAAATTCTATGATTTTTTTTTTCCATAAGAACATTGAAAATATATTCCTTTTTTTTTTTTTTGGTTTTCATTTTGTGTTTTAGAAATTTAATTTAACCTGTCTTTTTTAATAGCTGCTTTTAATTTTCTTTTCACTTTTTTTTTTTTTTTTAGTTTTCTGCAATATCACAATGATACTTCTTGGTATAGTTTTCTTTTTTCTTTGTCTTTCTTGGGATTCTTAAGTTTTGTGAATCTGTCCTGGAAAATTCTCAGTCACTTTAGCCATAAACATTTAAGTATTGTCTTTGTCTCATTTCTTTCTCTCTTCTGTTTCTAAAACTGCGGTTAAACATATGTTAGACTTTTTCAATATATCCTCTCTCTCTTATCTTCTCTGCTATATTTTTGATATTTTTGTCTATTTGTGTGGCATACATTGTGGGAAGTTTATTCTGACTTATTTTCCCATTTAATGATTCTCTCCTCAGCTATGTCTAATCTGCCATAAAACTCATTTAATTTTAAATTCTTAATTTGTGACTGTATTTTCTCTTTTCAAAACTAGGTCACTTTTTTTCCAGTTTCTTCCTGAAATTTTCAGGCTTGGCTTTTCTTTTTTCTTAGTCTTGGTAGGCATAGTTGTTTTATAGTCAAAATCTGATAATTCCAACATCTGAAGTCTCTGTTGGTCTTTTTCTACTGTCTTATTGTTTTGACTGGTTTTTGCCCATGGTGTTTTATTTCTTGTGTGCCTTATTTTCTTTGTATGTTGCACATTGTATTTGATAAATTATTTTGGGGAATATTTTGAGATATAACATGCTGCTATCGCCTATAAAAGCATATTTTAATTTGTTTCTGCTAGGATTTTGGGATGTTATCAATGCAGGACTATCTTAATACAAATTCAAGGCTTCAGGTTCCCTACAGGATCCAGATTATGAGGCACTGGGGTGTAAGACTTTTGAAAGCCTAGTCCTTAACCTTAAGTGATAACCTTGCTGGATTCTATCTTAAAATGGCTGGGGGTTTATTTGAGTCTTAAACTTTGGTGGACCTGAGCTTTAAGTCTTGTTTCCTCTACCCTTAAAGACCCTCCATCCCTACTCAAAGTAAATGCAATTTCACTGTTATTTCTTCTAGAGAGGGAAATGCCATTAGAGCAAAACAAATTTGAGCACAAGAACTTCATTTTCTTTCAGATTTTCTCTAGGTTATTTCTCATTATTTGGTTAATTCTTTGGTGCTTTTGGAAGGTGTGGGTTTTAAAATATAGATTTTTGCTAATTTTTCTCAGCAGACGGGTAAATCTGAGATAAATAGTCAGCCATTATAGGAAGTAGAATTTATGTTTGTATTTTAGTCTTTAATATAGTTCTGGTCATTCAATAGTTGTTGAATGATGACTATATGAGTGGCCATGGGCACAGAAATCAAGTTATATAAGCTACGGTTTCTGTCTTCAAGGAACTTATCATTTACTAGGCAAGAAAAAAAACACAAATAAAACTTAAATAATGACTATGCATGATATAAAGTAAATGCAAGCTGTCCATTCTTTCTTGGTAGAAGTGTAAATTAATAAACCTCTGTAGAGAAAAATTTGGTAATGCTTATCAAAATTAAATGTGAACATACCCTTTGGCTAAATAATTCCATGTCTAAGCATTTATCTGATGCATACTCTGAATATACTTTCACAGGTGCTCAAAGATGTGTATATGAGGATATTTATTGATAGCAGCATGTTTGTAACATAAAAGACTGGAAACTAAAATCTCTATGAACGGAGACTGAGGAAATAAATTATGATATATTATACAATGGAATACCATGCAGCCATTAAAAAGAATGGAAGAAGATTTATAAGTATTGATACGGAATAATTTCTATGACACATTTAAGTGAAAACAAAGAAATAAACAAGAACCTTGATAATACTGGTGACCCTTGAACAATGCCAGGGTTAGGAGCACCAGTGTCCCCAAGGCAGTTGAAAATCTGCATATAACTTTTGATTCTCCCAAAACTGCTAACAGCCTACTGTTGATTGAAAAACTTACTGCCAAGATAATCAGTTACCTAGCTCAAATTTCGCATGTTCTATGTATCATCTGCTATATTCTTACAATAAAGTGAGCAGAGATGAGAAAATGTTCTTCAGAAAATCATAAGGAAAAGAAAATACCTTTACTATTCATCAAGTGGAAGTGAATCTTCCTAAAGGTCTTCATCCTCATCATCTTCATGTTGAGTAGCCTGAGGAGAAGGGAGAAGAGAGGTTGTTTTTGCTGTCTGAGGGGCGGCAGAAGAAAATTCTCATCTAAGTGCAGTTCAAACTCATGTTATGCGAGGGTCAACTGTGTATATAATATACTACACACATATATACACATTTGCTTAGAAATCCACAGCATATCTCTGAAAGACTGCCAAGGGAACTACTAACAGTGGTTCTGGAACTACTAACAGTGAGTCTATTTACAAGGACTGAGACTTGGAGGTTAGGAATAGGAAGAAAACTTTTTACTGAAAACTTTTGTGTTTTGCATTGTTTTATTATTTATTTATTTATTTGGAGCCGGTGTCTCTGTCGCCCAGGCTGGAGTGCAGTGGCACTCTCATGGCCACTGTGGCCTCCACCTGCTGGGCTCAGGCGATCAGCTTCTGCCTTGGCCTTCCAAATCGCTGGAACTGTAGGCGTGCGCCACCATGTCCAGCTAATTGTTTTTTACTTTTTACTTTTCATTTATTGTAGAGACGAGGTCTTGCCATGTTGCCTAGGTTGGTCTCGAACCTGAGGGCTCAGACAATCCTCTTGCCTACGCCTCCCAAAGTGTAATTTATTTTTATCACGTGCATGTTTTAACCCTGACATTCATAAAAAGTGCCAGGAAAGTGTGTCTTAGAAGACGCACTATACTTGTGGTCAGCTGGCCTGAGCTGTAGTGTGATTTTGTTCTTACAAAGTCCCGTGATCTTTTCAAGAACTGTGTCCTCTTCTGTGAAATGTGGACACAGCCCTACGTGATCTCCAAGGCCTTTTTCAACTTTAACATTCTTTGATGCCATTGACTAACACAGAGGTACTTTTATTGCAAAAGTGCTTCGGTCAGGCAGTATCTTTGAAGATAATTCGGCAAATGAATGCCGTGGTGTTAGATGACAGGATTGGCTGCTGAGAATGTTCACCCTCCTTTGGGTTTTTCTTCAAGGTTTACACTGTGCTTTTCCTAAGACAATAAACTAATATAACTGATTTGTTTAGCTTCACAGTTTGAAATGATGATTTTTAATATAACTCCACATTTGAAATATTTGAGGCCTGTTTTTCTTTAGGAGAGGGTAGGCTTAAGTCTTTGAGATTGACCAAATCTCATTACCCCCTATTCACTGTACAACGAAAGCTTATTTCCCAAGTGTTTCCACATTTTATGCTCACATAGATCTAAGTGGCCAAAACATTTAATTAAATGGACTATTCATACAATCTCATTTCCTGGCTGGTCATCTATGTCAATGATAACAGTAGCATTCATCCCGTAGCTGTGACTCTGAATCTGAAAAAAGGAGAGAGAGTAACAGTTACTTAAATCTAAACTATGCTCAGGCTAATGATGGAAAAGCTTTTTTTTAATTATAAAGGTAATTCAAGTTTATTTTCAAAGGCTCAAACAATAGAGAAGTGCATCAAGTAAGAAGTGAATGTCTCTCCCCAGCTCTGATCTTACTCATCAGAGGTGATCACTGTTAAGTTGATGGAATGTATCGTGGGTACACACACACACACACACACACACACACACACACACGCAGAAACACACACACACACAGAGTTTGCTTTTACAATAATGGGATTAAACTGAACATACTGTTTTACAATTTGTTTTTATACTCGGCAGTATGTTTTTCTTAGAGTACATGCACTTTTACTGTATTCTTTTAAGGGCTGTAAACTAGTCAGTCACCCAGATGTACTACCATTTTTCACATATATGTTGTGAGAAGCCTTTTTGCATTGAACTGAGACATTTGGCTAGAAGTTTTATAGAATGTTTTCTTAGAACTGGGGTTTTAGGTTACTTGGTGCTTCCGATATGCCGGGCACCACTGTCAACACTTTTCAAGTATCAACTTTTAAAATTCCCATAACAACCCCAAGAGTTATAGATACCATTATCATCTCCATTTTGCAGACAATAAATGTAGGCTCAGAGAGGCTAAGCAACTTGTTTGAGGTCTCAGGGCTCTAAATGGTAGAGCTAGGATTGGAACCCAGGATCTCTGAATTCAGTCTGTGTTTAATTCATATCCGTCCTGCTGTCTTGTCGGATAGGAATATTAAGAATTTTGATAGATACTGCCCAGTTGTCTTTCAAAAGGTTTCACCAATTTAGACTTCCTCAAACTGTGTTTGAAAGTCCAACAGTCTTCCCATTGCCTCACCAAACCCTATGTTCTCACTTTTTAAATTGTTTTTGCCAATTTGTGGTTGGAAAAATAGTATCATATTATTGTTTCAACTTACAATTAATGCACTATTAACATTTGTAATATTTAACTTTTATTAGACCTTTAATACAAGAAAATATATAAAAAGAATTCTTCATCATTTCCAGATTACCATCCAAGAGCAGTGAAGCCCACACACAGCTCCAGGAAATGCTGACAGCATGGCGTACACATGGACTTCATGTTTGTAGTAGTTCCAAAGTTTACTTCTGAGGTTAATTTCTTTCTTTCTTTCTTTATTGGTTAAACTTCTCCCAGAGGACCTGGGTGAGCAGAAGGCTTTTCAGAATTACAGTCTGAACTATTTCTTGGGCAAGCCAGGAACTCGTTTACAATGCAGTCCTCAGATTCACACAACTTAGTTTGTGTGGGGGTATGCCCACAGCAGGTAGAAAGGCATTTTGACACTGAGGGATTCAGCAGAAATATCTGACCCAACAAGCAAAAACTCTTTTAAAATTTCCATCAAGTTTATTCCCATCACATTCCTCTGGAACGCCCAACAGGCACATGCTTTGTCAATGAAAATTATTTTCAATCTCATTGATGTTTTGCTTGGCAAGGATCATTTCTTTGAACAATTTCTTATTAATCATCTATGATTTTTCGTTTCTGACAGTGTTATCACCAGTGCTTTCGGTAGCTGCATATTTATAAAAGGAGCCAAACTTCAACCAGTATTCAGTTTTAATATGTTTCTTGGGATTGTAATTTGAAGCAAACAAAAAAAACACCGATCCATTTATAGCCAAAATTCAGGTCTTCACCATTATAGAGGGTCAGAAACGTAAACACAATGGAATTCTTTTATCATCCTTATTTCATGAGACCAAATTATTGTATACCCAGCTTCTTGGTCATGTCATGTTAGCTTTTTCCTTGTCTTTGTGGCTTGTAGTTTTCTGTTTCTGGGGGCATGGTTTGCCTTGTGGTGATCCCAATAAGACAACAATCCAGTGTCTTAAGAGGCTCCTGCCTTCCAAACAAATAATTCACTGTGGCTCTAAGATTGGGTTTTCCCGTGGATGCTGTTTTAGTTAAACCACCTTCTACATAGGTATAATAAAAATGCATTCATAGAAACAAAGAACTGAATACTGCATGTTCTCACTCATAAGCGAGTTCTGAGCACTGGTCACATGAGAGCACAAGGGTAGGAATGGCAGACACTAGACACTGCCAGGGGAGGGAGGGAGGCGGGAGGGGTGTACGTGACAACTATCAGGGGGAGAGGTGGCCCGCTAGACGTCCAAACCATACCTGCACACAACCTATTTAATAAGTCCTCACATGTACCCTACAACTCGAAAATTTAAAAAAAAATTACATTCAGGGTTAGTTGAAGGTGTTTGGCATGTATTTTTCTCCACGCGGGGGGTGACATTGGCCAGTGCTACCTCCCAGGCTGTGAGTAGCTTGTGGGTCCCCAGGGAGCATTTCACTGGGCTTCTGCCTAAACATTGTTTATACACAGCCATTGATTTCCTTTACCAAGAGCTGCCAATGCAATGGAATTAGCCACACCTGCCACTCCACCCCTCCTCAATCAGGTAGCAAGCACAGGAGCTGAGCTAGTCGTGGCAGAGACAGTCATACCAGTGACCTTGTGCAGTGGGATCACCTGGGAACTTGTTAGAAATGCAAATTCCTGGCCCCACATCTGGGTGCAGGCCAAAAAGTTTGAGAACCGCTGCTCAATTTATTAGAATCTTCCACTTTTATTTTATTTTATTTTATTTTAGCTTTTGAGTTGGAGTCTCATTCTGTCATCCAGGCTGGAGAGCAGTGGCACACTCATGGCCACCCCAGTGTCAACCCACTGGGCTCAGGTGATCCTTCCACCTCAGCCTTCCAGGTGGCCAGAACTACAGGGGTGCCCTACCACGCTCGGCTAATTTTTTGATCGTAGAGATGAGGTCTCACCAAGTTGCCCAGGCTGTTCTCAAACCCATGGGCTCAGACAATCCTCTCACCTCGTCCACCCAAAGTGCTTGAATTACAGGCTTGAGCCACCATTCCCAGCCTATTTTATTTTTTGAGTCAGGGTCTCACTCTGTCACCCAGGCTGGAGTGCAGTAGCATGATCATAGCTCACTGCAGCCTTGATCTCCTGGGCTCAGGCGATCCTTCCACCGAATAGCTGGGACCACAGAAGTGTGCCACCACACCCAGCTAATTTTTTTGTAGAGATGGGGTCTTATGTTGTCCAGGCTGGTCTCGAACTCCTGGACTCAAGCATTTCACCTGTTTCAGCCTCCCAAAGTGCTGGGGTGACAGGTGTGAGCCACCTCGCCCGGCCTCACTTTATTTTTATTTTTTTGTACCCTTACATTTACATATGCCTCTTGACCCCTGTAACATTTTCTGTCATGGTGTCGCTTTCTAAATGTCTTTGAGCTGTCCTGTAGACAGGGGCACAACCTGACTAGTGGTGTGTTAGCAAAGGTCTAACAACGGGCTCTAGAGGAGGGGGCAGTTGACCTGGGGCTTGTCACAATTTCTGTGGGGTAAATCTCCCATCATGGTTGATTTCAAGTGACTCACGAGACGTTTCTGAACACGAAGTTGGAAAGAGATGTGCATAACTGAAGTGTGTGACAGCCAGCTCCAGCATCCTGCGGAGAGGTACCAATAATTCTGTAGTGATCGGCTCAAATTTAACTCAATGGGGATTTAGATTGGGTTTAGATTGAGTCATTATTTGCACGTCATTTGTTGAATCATTGAATACTTTTGGTTGTTAAGGTGACTGAAATACTCGGTTGATACCCTTAAGATCACTGAAAATATTTAAAGTCAGCTTACGAATGGCATTTTGGAAATGCCACACACGTAAGAGACTCAAACCCACCCCTATACCTGGTACCTTCCCTACGCCTGTCCTGGCAAAATTATCGTGTGGTGGACTGTGAGTCCTCAAACAACAGGGACCTTGTTTTGCTTATCATTTTCATTACTTATCCTCAGCATTGGTCAAAGAATGTTTGTTGATTTAATAAATAACTGTTTTCGTTTTCTAGGACTACCGTGACAAAATACCAGACTGAGTGACTGAAACAACACACATTGATATTCTCACTGTTCTGGCGTCTAGAGGTCTGGGAGCAAGGTGTCAGCTGGTTTGGTTTCTTCTGAGGCCTCTCTCCGTGGCTTGCAGATGACTGCCTTCTCCCTGTGTCCTCTCCGGGTCTTTCCTGTCTGGTGTCTCTCTGTGTGTCCTGATTTCCTGTTCTTATAGGGACACCATTCATATTAGATTAGGGCCCACCCTCGTAACCTTATTACCTCTTATCTTATTACCTCTTTAAAGACTTTATCTCCTGATAGCGTATATTCTGAGGGACTAGGAGTGGTTAGGACCTCAATGTATGAATTGGTGTGGGGCAAGGGAGAGACACGATTCAACCCATTACAGTAGCGATCAAAGCTTCTAAGTCTTAAGGTTCTAATAGCGTAACAAAACAAAACCTCAGTTGTGGATTTGGAGTCTACCGTACA
This sequence comes from Tarsius wallacei, assembly GCA_963574415.1. Classification (NCBI taxonomy): domain Eukaryota; kingdom Metazoa; phylum Chordata; class Mammalia; order Primates; family Tarsiidae; genus Tarsius; species Tarsius wallacei. Next base: position 20,186 of record CAUYQG010127078.1, on the reverse strand, counting down.
TGTACATTTATTTTGCCTTGACATAATAACTTGTATTGATTACGAAGTGGGTGCAACCTCATCTAAGAAGTGACAAACTAATATTTTATAAATTTGCAAAAGTGTCTCTGCCACCTGTCTCCTCATCTCCTGTTGCTTTATTTTTGGAGTGTGAGGTTTTATTCCTGCCAAATGAGTGAGAAGAGTAGGAGAGAGGGAAATGTAATTGGCTTGCATGTACAGAAAAACTAGGCACTGGAGTGAGTGTGTGTGTGTGTGTGTGTGTGTGTGTGTGTGTGTGTGTGTGTACGTATGTAGAGAGGGCTGTAAGAATAAGTAGTGGGTACTTTATCCCAGCACATACTTTTGCTTGAAGGAAAGCACCACTGAGGAGGTTTAACTGCAAACCTAAGTCTCGTCCTCTCGCATTTCTGAGATTATTTTTTGATTTGATGATGATCAGAACAATGGGAAAAAAGTCCAAAGTGTAGACAGCTGATGAAGCCTCAGAGTGTCTTTTTTTTTTTTTTTTGAGTCAAAGTCTCACTCAGTCGCCCAGCCCAGGCTGGAGTGCAGTGGCACGCTCACGACCACAGCAGCCTTGCCCTGCTGGACTCAGGTGATCCCTCCACTTCAGCCTTCTAAGTAGCTGGAACTACAGGCACATGCCACCACCCCCAGCTAATTTTTTGATTTATTGTAGAGATGAGGTCCCTCCATGTTACTAAGGCTGGTCTCGAACCCCTAGACTCAGGCAATCCTCTTGCCCCTGCCTCCCAAAGTGCTGGGATTACAGACATGAGCCACCACGCCTGGCTATATTAGTAGAATTTATGTAACAATCCAGATCTCCATTTCATTTTGAAAAATTGGAAGACCTTCCCTTTCTTTTTTCTTTTTTTTTTGAGTCAGAGTCTCACTCTGTTGCCCAGGCTGGAGTGCAGTGGCATGCTCACGGCCACCGCAACCTCAGCTGCTGGACTCAGGCAATCCTTCTGTCCCGACCTTACAAGTAGCTGGAACCACAGGCACGTGCCATCACGCCCGGCTAATTTTTTGATTTATTATAGAGAAGAGGTCTCGCCAAGTTGCCCAGGCTGGTCTCAAACCTCTGGGCTCAGGCAATCCTCTCTCCTCGACCTCCCAAAGTGCTGGGATTACAGGCTGAGCCACCGTGCCTGGCTTGGAGTGTCTTTTTGTTGAGGAAGGGTGGGCCCCAGAGAAGCTGGAACTTTCTGGTTTGAGACATCGATATATGACTCCACATTAGTCTTCAATCTGGTCTACTATGAAGAGGGTCACCCGACTTCAGTCTGGCTTCTGTTTTTATCCTTATTGGCACTCCGTCACCTTAAGTCCTATGGTAACATGAATGAATCATAACACAATACTCTTATTTTACACTATAGGTTTTGTTAGGGTTGGTGTAATTTTTCTGTTATTTTTTGGAATCACGATCAGATTTTTAAACATTACTTATTTTACGGTTTTTTAAGTCGAGGTTCTCCTTTGATCAGTCCACTTCCTTTCGAGGTCCTCCAAATAATTGCAACATGCCTTGAGGGCAAATGTTCTTATAATATAATAGCACGACTAGGTGGTTATTGGCGACCAGCCTAGCACAGGGAGGCATGCTGTTATTACACAATTATACACATCCTGGTGTGTGTCTTATTATGTAATTGTTCTTCCCATTCAAAGATGCTGCTGAAAGCTATGATGTAAGTCCTGTTCATTTCATAGGGAATCTGAAGGGTGGAAATAAAGTCAAGCCAAACACATAGGCACTGAGGGCAACCGTTCTTCAGATGGTGGTATGTCTCTTGAGAGTGTGTTAGGTGACCACTCTCAGGGGACTGAACTGGCACATTTTGACCCCCTTATCCAGCAGTTTTATTTTTTCATTCAGCAAGCAATAGTAGCAGTACCTGTAATTTATGTGTGTGTGTGTGTGTGTGTGTGTGTGTGTGTGTATGAGAGAGAGAGAGAGAGAGAGAGAGAGAGAGAGAGAGAGAGTTGGGAGTCTCACTCTGTCACTCAGCAATGGAGGACAATAGCATAATCATGGCTCATGGCTCACTGCAGTCACAACCTCCTGGGCTCAGGCAATCCTTTGGCCACAACCTTTCAAGTAGTTGGGACTATATGCGCGTGCCACCCGACCCGGCTAATTTTTTTTTTTAATTTTAGAGACAAGGTCTCACTATGATGTCCCAGGCTGGTCTTGAAGAATTACTGATCCTCTCTCCTCAGCTTCCTAAAGTGCTAGGATTGCAGGCATGAACCACCATGCCCTGCCATATGTGTTTTTATATTTATTTTTAAAATTTTTGATAAAGTAAAATGGAGTGGTACAGTGATGCTATTCTCTGCCTCTCTAGGAGGACTTAATATTCTCATCCTGTGTGTCTAGGAATGTGACACATCTTGAGTAAATAAAATAAAGGTCACCTACTCCAAGAAGAAACTGAGAGGTTAGGTCAAAGGCAGTTGCTTCTGTGACTTAGTTCAGTTCTCACGGTCAGAGATAACAAGGCCCACTGGTTATACGCATGGGTCAAGCTGTCCCTGAAGGTATTATTCTGAAGGTTTTGGGTGGTGTGCACTTCTGTGGTGGGAGAATGCTGAAAACTTCGCCAGTTGAGGATACATTTGTTGACTCCTCCTGAAAGGCATCAGGGAGCCACGTAACAGGAGTCCATACTCATTTGTTTGGAAGGAATGACTCATTCGTGAGAAGGTAACCTGCTTCTTTTTTTTTTTCTTTCCCAATTTCTCCTCAAATCCCAAGGAAGCTTTCAGTATCACTGGGTTACTTGGCAGCTTAGTGTCAGGTCAGAATGACAAGAGTTTGGTGTGGAAAGAGTAGGCTGTATTCCCATGTTATGAGCAGTCCCTAGATACCAGTGCTTTCTCTTGAGAATGCAGCTAAATCACACCCCCATGTGCAGGTGGCATCCCAAATCACTGAAAAGAGACAGCAACACAGGGAACCGGCTCTGGATTCTGTAATTCTGATATGACAACTTGGTTCCAGTGGGAAGGCAGACTGTAAGCTCCTTGAGGGCAAGGACCATGCCATTAATTTGTATCCCCGATGTCAAACTCAGGATTTGATCTATAGGAGATGCCTAAGATATGATGTTCATGTCTGTGGTAGTTAATTTCATGTGCCAACTTGGGTAGGCCCTGGTACCCAGATATTTGGTCACACATGTCTAGACGTTGCTAAGAAGGTATTTTTTCAAGATGAGATTAGCTTTAAATCAGTAGACAGAGTAAGGCAGATTGCTCCCTGTGATGGTTAATTTCATGTCCCATAATGTAAGAGGGCCTCATCCAATCGGTTGAAGGCCTTGAGAAAAAGACTAGGCCAGGCGCAGTGGCTTAGCCTGTAATCCCAGCACTTTGGGAGGCAAGAGGCAAGAGGATTGCCTGAGCCCAGGGGTTCGAGACGACCCGTGGGCAACTTGGTGAGACCTTGTCTCTACAATGAATCACAAAAATTAGCCGGATGTGGTGGCATGTATCTGTAGTTCCAGCTACTTGGAAGGCTGAGGCAGAAGGATCGCCTAAGTCCAGCAGGTCAAGGCTGCAGTGACCGTGAGCGGGCCGCTGCACTCCAGCCTGGACGACAGAGTGAGACTCCAACTCAAAAAAAAAAAAAAAGAAAAAAGAAAAAAACTGATGCCCACCAGAGAAGAGGGGATTCTGCCAGCAGACTGCCTTCGGACTCAAGCTGCTTCCCTGGGTCTCCAGCCTGTCCGCTTACCCTGAAGGTTTTGAACTTGGCAGCCTCCGCATTGTGTGAGCCCCTCACCAATGAATGAATGCCTTCCGCATTTTTGCTTTCCACTGATGCTTCCCCCCTCCCCCAACAATTCCCATGAAGTGAGAGAAACTATTCTACCCAGTCAAAACTTTGAATCTTTGTCCCCAAATCCCAGAAACTTCGTGAGAATGAAAGCTCTGATACTGACAAGGATGATGAGAAAGGAGAAAGACTAATTTGTGGGTGGCAGGGGAGGAGAAGAATTCAACAACCCTCCTCCAAATCCTTGATTTGATATTTACTGTTAATGTCCAATGTAAAAACCGCTGGCTTGATTTAAATGCCTTTGTCGGGTTCCTAAGCTCCATCACCACCACCACCAGCAGCTCACCCTGCCATGGGCCCGAGAGGCTGAAGACCACTTTTCAGCCTGATGTGATTTCTAACAGCTGAGATATTAAAACACTGAAAAACGGGGTTTATAATGGAAATGCTGACAGACTATTAACTATAGCAGCACTGCTCTAATAAATGGAATGGCCTGTCATAATCTCTAGTTCATAAATATGCAAATACAAGACTGGGGATTTGCTCCAAAGGATGTCTCTATAATTTTAACTGACCTTTACTGATACCAAATGAGCCTGTTGCTTCTGTTTTTGTACATTGGATATAAAGAACAGGAAATCCAGCCGCCTGTCGGCCTCAAGTATATAAAGTTTAAACTGCCAGCTACTAAACTCTGGGCTCAGATTCCATTTCTCTTCACATTCACACTCTTTATTGACATTTTCATTTTTTTTTTCCCAGGGGGTGGAAGCTGAGTCGGGGGGGAAATCAAACACTGTTCATCCCCCTTCCCCCCCACATTATTTCCACATGTCGCAGCGCCTGCCCAGCCAAAATTCATGGATTGCCTCAAGGACAAACAGGCCATCTACACTGAATTATAAATTTGAGTTTTATCCAGTTTTCTGCTTTTGGACCAAATGGGCAGCAAATCCAGTGACTTCATATTTAATAACCTCGATGTCATTTGTCCTGTGTCTTTCAGCACAGAGTAAAGAGTTGGATGGCTAGCAGTTTTGCAGATTTTTTCCCCCTAATTATTTTAAGCTATTCAGCCTGGTATCCGAACTATTGATGCAAAGCCAAATTGCCAGCAGGGGAGAGATCTGTCCAATCCAGGAGCTAAATGAGTCACTGAGAGTCAATCTGTTTTTCCCTTGCTGCTGGGGTTTCCTCGGGCCCTGGCCTCTCTCTCTGCGACAGTCACACACAGGGCTGCAGGCTTGGCCCTCGCTGGTTTCATGTTGGCCTTCCGTGTCTCTCCTCAGCCTGGCTTGCCGCAGCTGTTGATGGGGTCTGACCGGCTGGCTGCGGAGACCCAGGCCTCAATCACATTGTAGTTGAGGCCTCGTTTTGACAGAAAATGAAGACATCTTGGCCTTGTTGTGTTTGCTTCTCCAGTAATACCTCAGGTGTCTGGAAATCAGAGGAAGATACACCAGCAAAATGTATTATTGGGGTGTGATGCCAGTTTACGAGTTCCCACTGTCAGATTCCCTCACAGTGCTCTTCTGCTTTTCCAAAGTGTTCAAATAGGGTCCTTGGAAACAGAATATTACATTTGTCATGAAATAATAAAAAATAAAGGTGAAATGGAACGGATGTGTGGGCATGCCGGAGGTGGTGGCAGGGACAAAAGCTAGCAGCTGAAGCCAGAGCCTTGGAGAAAAAATTCTTCAAGCATTGGAGAAAAAAATTCATGGTGCGTTGAATAACATCTTTTTTCCCCCCCAGCAGAGACATTTTATTTCTAACAATATTTACTAAAAAACAAAATCCTTGTTTTCGTCCTCGCAGGGTCATATTCAGTTACCCCAAAATATGCAGCCGATTTAAGGACTGTACATAAGATGAAGATAACTGGGATTGTATGGTAAATGATTACATTAGCTAACACAGTTAGTTACTGAACTTTGCCATCAGGACTGACATTTTTGTTCGGTGTGCATTGAGGCCTGGATCATCCTGACTGGTCGAGCTTTTTCTTTTTGAAACTCAAACACAATCAATGAGTAGTATTCTCTGCAAATGTATAGGGGATCTCGCAAATGTAATATGAAGTTTGAAAACAGCCACAGAACAATGCTATTGTGGCAAGCTGAACTGCCCTAGGAATACTCAGGAATTAGAGAATTCAGGAGTCTTGAGAAATAAGGAAAGAGGTAGGAACAGGAGGGAAAGAAAGACTGATTAATTGATTTACTATAATTTTCAGAGAGGAATATCTGGAAAAATAAACTCAGATCAGGCAGAGCTGTTTCTTTTTCACAGAGAAGCCTCAGAGGAGTGAAAGCTTTGTTCCCTAAGGGTAGCCAGTTCTGTTTTTGCAGTTCCGGCAAACCTCACCTTTTTACATATTCATGCTGATTTTTGGTGTCTCTGTTCCTAGCTAGCAGGGTGGCAAGGGCAGTTAGAGAAAAAAGTCAGATTTTTGAAACACACAAAAAAATTCTCACTGAAATCAGGCATGGATTAGTGAATCACTTTTCTTTCTTTCTTTTTTTTTCTTTTTCCCCCTGTGGTCACTCCTGTGACGGGGTCAACTGCTTAGATGATGTAGGTTTTATAGAGGGGTTTCTGGATTCTGGGAGTCCTAGAATGTCTGGGGAGTGCTCCCCCAATGTTAGTTAGAAGTAATTAACTAAAAATAAAGGCCCACTTTCTCTTTTCACATATTGAACCACTAATCACCAAATACCAAGCTTTAGACATCAGTTTTCAGATCATTAGTACAAAGCATCTTCCACAGGAGACAATAAAATGTCGCTTTATATAACTCAGCTACAGTTATATTGCTTTCAGAAAGCAGGAATCACCCTGAAAAGAAATTTACATGAAAACAGTCCCATTGTTTGAGAACTTATGCACATGTTTCACAAAGGGATTTGATAGTGATTTTTAAAAATTAAATCTTTATCACTACCTCAAAGAGATCCTGAGAAACTTGGTTACCTCTAAAGAATTCCATTGCACTTATTTTTTTTTAATGTATGTCATATAGATTTGTTTAAAATTTTTTCCCCTAAACTTCAAACTTCTTTCTAAGCTTCAAAGCCTTCTATAATGAATGTCCTACAGAGATTCTAGTGCTTTTTGGTTTAACACTTAGGAGGATCGCTTATTACTAGTTAGGAAAATTGAAGATAACAACCATAGCTTCGAGTATTTTGAACAACGTAAAATGTTTCTCCCGTGGGTGTAGCTCTTAGGGACCACATGGGGATACATACCCCTCAGTGTTCAATCAGCAGAAGATGCAGCTCTAAGTATCTCAGTCCATGTTGATTGCCTCTGAACTCCCTGGTGCTAGAAATCTGGATGTGTCCATTACTACGTGTTCCGACAATGGACCGCCTGAGCCAGGAATCTTATTTCGTAGAAAGACATTAAGGGGCTAGATGAGGAATAGGGTGTCAACCAAACGTTGTGATGGTTCCCTTTGATTTTTACTTTCTTTAAATTCTTTTGCATTTACTACCTAGTGACTGTCTGGCTTTGGTACCCTCGGTTTCTTTTCTTCTGTTTTTCCTCCTAATTCAGTGTGGAAGATGATCAAAGTATAGAGTTTCTTCTACCCCAGAGGTTGGCATTTCTGCAGGCACAAATGAGCTTGGTTTTCAAGCCCCAGTCTTTGAACACAAGGAATTCCTTTAATGATCACGCCAGACTGTATAGACTTTGGAATCAGACTCTTTGAATCCCAGCTCTGCCATTTACTGGTTTTGACACTTTGGGCAAGTCATTTAAAACTCTTTAAGCCTCAGTTTCCTCTTCTGAAAACAGAGACAATCACCACCATCATCATCATCATTATCATCCTGTCTTATCAGTTAAAAAAAATCATTTGTGCACTCTCAATATGTGTGAGTATATACTTATTTTATACAGGTGCCAGCATACTATATATAGTGTGATGTAAATAATAAAACGCACAAAAATAGAAATGAATATTGAGCCTACAAAATAAACAGAAATAACTATTTTAATATTTTCATCCTATCATGCATAAATCCTGGGTGCATAATGTCCACTTTGGAGAGCCATAATGCATGTAATGTACTTCGTACACTGCCTTGCACAAAGTAATACTCAGAACGTGTTAGGTACGCTTACTTCCATGCCTAAGAAAAAGGTTTAATTGGAGGGTCTAGCCATTCTTGTAATGGAGAACATTCAGTCTCATTTTGATTTCTCTTTTGCATGACTTTTCTCTTTTATACGTAGCAGAGAACGGTTGTGTTATGTCAGGCTCTTACAAGATGGGGAAATCCCATCGCATGGTTCTGGTCAGCATTTTCTCTTACCAAGAGCTGCTTGTGTCCACAAATTATTTTTCACAAGGTTTCACATTCCAAGGAGGATTGGTGGCTTCTTCCCTTCAGACAGGCAATGAAGATAACAGAGTTTTAGGTACTGGTGCGAGGCTGAGGTGACATTGGCTCCCTGAGAAATGAAAAAACTTTGAAATGGGGAGAAGAATAGGGACAGATTCAAAATTGAAAAAAACAGAGAAGTGTCTGTTCTTTTCCCTAATTGTTCTGTTACTGCAATCAGTACTGCCCGTGGCATTACTTATCATAGGCAAGAGGTGAAACACTAATTCTGAATGTTATTATTATAGCATTGAGTAGAATTCCAGACATTCGTATAAATACTCTTGGTAAAGATGCTTCTAATTTCACACTCACTTATTTGTTATTCCTATGCATTGGTATACATGCTTAGCATTTTCATATATGTCAGGCATTGTGCTAGGCACTGAGTATGAATTTATCTTCTGAACAAACAGAGGCAAGCCGAGGGAATGGATGAAATAAGTAAATTACAGAGCCAAAACTCTTACTCGAGAACTTGGGATTTGCTAGAAAATTTGATGTGAATCAAATAACTGACCTCATATTTTAAAGTTAGTAATTATCAACCATCTTGAAAGTTCTTTTATTACCTGCAATGTAAACCTTGACAGAAATCTTAAAATATCACAAAAATCAAGGAATGAATAGAAAATTTGCATTCAGCTTGACAAAAGTGCACAGTATCTTAGCTGTTTTGTTATTCTAGATCCACTAGTGTCTAGGCCTACAGATTTCTTCTATGTTCAACCTTTTTTGTTGACTTCACTCTTCTTGAAGCATAAAATTTTAATGTAGACAATGGTGATGTGTATGTGTTTGCATGTGTGTTTGAGACATTTCCGGGTCTCCTCTTATTTCTGCACATAGAGAAGACCACATTTCCTGGTACTTAGGGGATTTGTGACTTGTCCCAGTGAGTGGGCTGTAAGCTGAAGTGGAATGATGTTCGTTCTGCGTCTAGGCATACAAGAGTGCTGTGACAACCCCCTTGCCCTCTCTTCTTTCTACTGTGGGGCATGAGCAGATGGTGGAATCACCTTCAACCGGGTCCCCGAAGAACTATGTGGATCTGCAGTCTGGGAGTGTGAGTAGCTCTATGAGCAAGCATCTCACCAACTTGTGATGAGCATGTATTAGAACAAAAAACTAGCTTTTGTTCTGATAATCCTTTGGGACTTAAGGGTTAATTTGTTACTTCAGCATAACCCATTCTATCCTGACAGTTACAGGGTTTTTATATTTTTGTTGTTCCTAGAAAAAGCAGAGATAGCTAGATCTTTCTTCAAATATGCTCTACTCTGAAAAATCGTGAGCCAAGTACCAAGATTTGAAGCCATCAGGGGACTGAAGTGAAAGCAACTTATGAAAACATCAAGGAAAAGGACTCAAATACTTGGAATAAAAATAAATGTCTTGCTGGTCATGTGTGCACATTGGAGAGTCAACACTAGGTGGTGATTCTTTAAGGGATTCATCCAGGGAATCTGAACTGTGACAAGAATTTATGAAAGATGAGGAAGTGTGTCCACTCAGGCTTTCAAAAGTGAGGAACAAAGTGTGACTTTTCGGTATGAAGGTTTTAGGAACTTGAAAAATAAAGAACTTGTGCCATGGATATCTCTAGGAATGATGATCACTTAGGTATCTGAGAAAAGATCCGGAAGAGTGAGTCGCCCATGGAAGCAAACAGAACTTGTCAATACAAGAAAGTCCTAAGGGAAGAATAACATTTTGAGCAAAAGCTCTCAAGTGTGTATTGAAAAGCTTCTAGTGCAACATTTTTCCTCATAGAGCGAATCTGCTGTTATATGAGGTGAAATAATCTTCTTAAATTGCTAACTAAGAGACGTCATGGAATAAAACCCCTGTAAGTAGAGTGGATATAATAAATACTCTGAGTTTGAAAGGTAGTGGCGTTTCTGAGCCCCCTCACGACCTGAAAGCCACGGTAGCATGGCAGACTCTAGGGATGACTTGTTGATCTGTGAGGCTCTTTTCAATGTACTTTTAAGGCCGCGTTCTCCCTTATCTCAAGCACTTGACCTTTGAGTCTGATAGGCTTCAGCATTATTAGATTAGATGATTAGTTATTAAATATACTGTCTCCAGTAAATAGGTAATTGTATAATGCGATGGCCCTCAGCTTTTCCAGGCTGTGTTCCCATGACATTTAGAGTTAGAACACCGAGTCCTTTTGTAGTAGGGATGTTTAACCCTTTCTGTGGGTAGAAGAGCCGACAGAGATCTCCCTGGGTCTCACATTCAAGCTGACCAAATGAAGGGAAGTTAAAAGTGTAGAATGCCACACGTTTTTAAGAGTGATAGGATTCAAAGATCATGGAAGTTTTATAACATTTATGCCCATAGAATAAGAGTGAAAAATGTATACATAGAGGCCAGGTGCGGTGGCTTAAGCCTGTAATCCCAGCACTTTGGGAGGCCGAGGCGAGAGGATTGCCTGAGCCCGCGGGTTTGAGACCAGCCTGGGCAACTTGGTGAGACCGCATCTCTACAATAAGTCAAAAAATTAGCCGGGCGTGGTAGCGCGTGCCTGTAGTTCCGGCTACTTGGAAGGCTGAGGCGGAAGGATCACCTGAGCCCAGCAGGTCGACGCTGGGTGACCGTGAGCGTGCCACTGCACTCCAGGCCTGGGCGACAGAGTGAGACCCTGACTCAAAAAAAAGAAAACCGTATATATATATATATATATATATATATATATATATATATAGACACACACACATGGATATCTTCCCTGTGACAAGTTGGGTGTGATGAACACAATCGAGGTCCTCACTAGGTTTTACGTTGGGAAAACTTAAGCACTCTTTTGCAACCAAAAGCTTGCAGGTTGAAGTTTTAAATCTCGGTTGCTTCTTGCCAAATTTTGCCTGGCATGAAGGGGTGGGGATGGGGAGAGAAGGAAGACTAGAGAGATGGACAAGTTCTAGCATGTTCTTGTCCCCTAATAGGTGCCAAGCACTGTGCTGGGCATTTTACACACAGGGCATTTTACACACACAGACTCATTTAATCACCCTCTAAATAGAAATCAAGCTTGTGTTATGAGTCCTCATTTTGCCTTTGAGGAAACTGAGGCTCAGAAAAGTTTAACTTGCCCAAGTCCAAACAGCCCGAGTAATTGAACTGGGATTTGCAATTGGATCTGTTTGTCTTTGCAGTCCTTTTTCTCTCCTAGAGCTCACACTATCTTCCTTTTATTAAGTGCTGACTTATGAAGATGTGGTGTTACTCAGGTTGGCAAAAGAAGGAGAGAGTGAGGGAAATCGCGGTATCAGTTATCCAGCTGATATTTCTTAATCGAGTGCCTACTGTGTTCCCGGAAGCACACTGCGAGGAACACAAAATAAGCAGAAAGACATGATGATCTCTCCTCAAATTAGAGGTAGCAATCTACTTGAGAAGGCAAAGCATCACATATAAAACAATTCATAGATGTTAAGTCTCAAAGTTCCCAAAGGTAGAGGTAAATATGGTCTGCAGATGATGACTGAAACCTGAGAGAATTGGATTTTGTAAAATAACCAAGATTTGGATAGAAGCTGAGGGGAACATGAGCTGAGGCAGGCATATCCAACCCATGGTCTGCAGGCCGCATGTGGCCCAGGACAGCTAGTAATGTGGCCCCACAAAATCTTCTAACATCATGTATTTTTTCGTGTTCATTTTCTTTGTGACCCCATGTGTAGTTCCGTTTTTGAAATTCGCCATCACGCCGTATTCATAACATCACTTTTGGTAGCACCTATCCTTGTGAGCAGCTGTTTTCAATTATAAAGCACACGAAGAGCAGAATTCAAGCAAACACTTCTGACGAGCACCTTGAGAATGAACTAAGAATTGTGACCCCTTCCATCAAACCAGACATTGGTAGATTAGTTTTACAAAACAGTCAAAATGTCCCACTGGTTTTATATTGTTCACACTTTTCTAAACTTTATAATAAAAATATAAAATAAAGGAAGTCTTATTATGTACATACACTAATTATATAATATAATTTATGTGTGGCCCAAGACAATTCCTCTTTACTCGGTGAAGCCCAGGGACGTCAAAAGGTTGGACATCCCTGAGCTGAGATATGATGTTAGTGTTTCAGAGGGGAGACCAGACCAGCTTGGGAGGAGATGGCTGCCCCATTGCCTTCCCCATCCCTGCTCTGGACTGGTCCTCTTTGCCCACTCTTACTGCTTTTTCCACACGGAGGTGACTAACCACATGTGATGCATACATGTCCATCTTCCCCTGTGAACCCGTTGAGAATAGGGACTGTATCCCCTTCTTCCTTTTTTTCCCAACAAGGAAAGCAGTACACGGTACCCATTAGGTGCTCAGTAAATCATTGTGAAGTAGATGGATGAAGAGATGGATACTGGATAAAAGGATGAACGGTGGATGATCGACTTAGGGGGAAAAAAAAAGGGAGCCCGATTGACCCGGAGGCGAGAAAAATGTTGAGCAGATACAATGAGCATGTAAACAAGATAGGAGAGTATTTATGAGGAAAGACGAGAACTGAGGGGATGAGAGCATGCACCAGTGAAAGTGAGCGTGAGGAAGATGAAGATTTGGAAGTCAGAGAGCAGGAGAAACTGTAGGCTTTGGTTAGAAGTCTGATGTCAGGGAGAAGGGAGAATGGGAATCCCATAGGAAGAAATGTGAGGTGCAGGGAAAAGGATATTGTTTTAGGAAATAAGGAGCTCACGTTTGGTCAAGTTGAAGATTTTAAACACGATTTTTCAGACTGTGTTGAGTGCTAAGTGATAAGAGGGGCATTTGGGGTGATTTTAAGTATTTGGAAAATACGTGGAAAAAGGCTGGGAGAATAGATGTGGCTGGCTGGCTGGATAGGGTCGAGCTTCTACCTGTTGGAATCAGAGTCCAGATGTGTCCAGAGGTGAACAATTGCCTCATAAACTCCTGGAGATTATGAATTCTGCCTGGAAGCCACAGGACAAGTTTGAGGTATGAAATGATCCACATGATTTAATTCGCCATGAGATTTCCTAAGGCCTTGGTGTGGGATTTCAATCTCCCATTAATCAAATTAAATTAATTTTTGAAGCCTCTTGACTGATGGTGAGTGAATCCCAGGCAAAGGCATCCCAATGGGCTCCCAGTGCATCAGATTTCTACACTGCTTGATTTGACCTTCTTTCTCTACACACACACACACACACACACACACACACATTTCTAGCCGTTCCAGGTAGTCTTACATCACCAAAGGGTTCTTGCACTCAACAAAACAAACAGCCAAAACAAGGCTATTGTTCTTAACATAGCACACCACACCCATGTAGAGACAAGAAACATCGACCACACAACGATGCTTGACTCTCCCAAAGCCATGAGCCAAGCCCAAACCGTGACTCAGAACTCTAGACCTCAGTCATTTCTCCTGGTCATAAAGGCATCCCTTTTTTCAACTCAAAACAAATCCGTAGGCAAACTCGCCCCTCTTCGGTCCCCCCGAAACCACGAGATGGACGGAGAACGCTGCATTTTACAGGAGACGCTTGCAGATTTTTGTGTGGCGTGTTTCCAAAAATAACAGCACAAACCTTTCCCCCTGCATTTATTGGTTGTGATAACGGCAGGACCAAGTGGAAACACACATCATCCTGGAGGTCCAGAATGCACCAGGCCTGGCTCCTGCCCATTTTCAGAAACACCATGGCGCATAGTTAGCTCAGAACCCTACGGAGTCCACTTGGCATATTTATAGCGCTCAGACCCACCCTGGTGCATCAGGATGGTTTAAGGTTTGGGGAACGGGTTCCCCTACTGACAAATAGCATCATTAGGCGTAATGTCTTAAGTGAACATATTAGCTTGGACTTTTAACGGTGTGCAAGCCTGGGCTTCCGCAATAACAGCCTAATCTTGTGTGAGAGCCGTCCCAGGCTTCACTGGCACACAGACACTCTTGTCCACTCGCAGATAAAGCTTGGAATGATCGTGTTTATATCGTCCTTGTTAGGCATGCAGTCTGTGTGCAAACAAAACAACATTATTCTTATCTCCTCGGAAAGTTTAATTCATTAGCAATTAAAAGCTGGTGCAGAAATAGGGCCAGACACCAGGAGGAAGAGGCTCTTTTTAGCACAGTGCATCTCGACAGGGCCATCTGTGGGGATGACTCTCACCGATAACAGCACCATGACATTTGCCGAATTGTTACACAGCCTTGTTTGTAATAAATAGTTTACCCGTGTAAGGATTATCCCACTGTAATTAAATAAGGCAGTGTAGCCAAGAATCTCTTTAAAAGTACCCTGTTGAAACTTGCTGTCCTCAGGCCCTTGCCAGAGCCCATTTCTGCCGTCTGCTCCCTGTCCCCTCCCCTGCCTGGCTTGTTTGGGGGGCGGGGGGGGGAGGTTGCCTCCGGGTCAGGTTCCTGTTGTTTTAGCAGAGATATTTTAGTGGGAGAAAAGCCCTGGTTCTAGCAGCTGGGTAGGCCTAAAGCTTGAGTGAGTACTAGTTGAAACAGGAATGGCTCTGACCACTTTGCCAAAAAGTCATGCTGTCAAAAAGTCACGCTCACCTAGGCATGCTGGCTGTAGTTCTGGTTATTCTGGAGGCTGAGGTGGGAGAATTGCTTGAGCCCAGGAGTTTGAGGCCAGACTGGGCAAGAAAAAAAAAGACATGTTCAATGCCAGGTGTTAATGATAGGGGAGACTGTAGGAGTGGGAGTGGGCTGGGGAAGAGATATTTGGGAACTCTCTGTTCCTTCTGCCCGACTTTTCTGTCAACCTATAACAGCCCTAGAAAGTAAGTAGTCTATTATTAAAAAACAAAAGCAGTCAAGCTCACTCATGGTTTTGGGATGCAAGGGGCCAAGATTTATTTTATTGTATTTTTTGTCTGGAATTCCACCACTTTGGGAGGCCAAGGCGAGAGGATAAGATTTATTTTTAAAAGACTTTTCTTCTCCTCTATGAGAGGTTCAATAGGAGGATGCTCAGATTTGGAAGGCTGGACCCAAGACAGGGTATTAGGAACAAAAATGTGCCCTGGCTGCCTCCATTTGTAGGGCGGAAGGTGAGACTTAGCCCCTAGGTTCAAGACCCCTTGAGTTTTGCTCGAGACTGTAACAAAAAAATACATCCATTCTCATGTTTGGCTTTGCACGGATCAGCTTGTTTCTTAAATATTTTACTTTCAATGGTTTAACTTTATGTAGGTTGGCCTCAATGCTGTTGAAAGAATTTTTACTAAAAATCACCAATAGTTTTGTAAATAGGTTAGACCTAAAATATAAATAAGGTTGATACAGCAATAATACATCTTCTGCTAATGGGGACTTCAAGTCATCATTTGGTACAAATGTTGCCCGCTCCCAGGAAGGCATGAAAGAGTTAAATAATACAACCCCAGCAAGGCAGGTACTGAATGTTTTAATCCCAGCTGCTGCCCTTGGGGTGAGAGGAAGAGATATTTGATAGTCCAAAGCAGAAAGTAAATATAGAGTAAATTACTTCCATGTAATTGGGGAGATTATTTCAAGTAGATTGCAACTTGGAAATGGATCGCTTCTTTTGAAAACCTAGGGTGACTTGTAAATCTCCTGTCCTGGTTTCAAGGTGGCACGGAGGAAAGGATCCATTCCTGACTTTCAAGGGCAACGATAGCTGATATATTTTATAAAGTCGAAGCGAAACAGCTTTTATGCTTGCATCACTCAGATCTGTGCAGTAGTTAATAGGAACAGAAGTAGAGAGAGAGAGAGAGACAGAAATGTGACCAAACAGAAGGATACCACCTTAAAAATCTGAACTGTGAGTCTTGGTAGACAGAAAACAGAAAACTCTTGGTAATTAATATAATTGCCCTCATTCAAGGAAATAGTCAATTTGATTTGTAATGGGGTAGAAAAGCATGGGAGGGGATCTGTGTGACACACCTACAAGAATTACTTTTCTTTTCTTTTTTTTTTTTCATATAATGGGCCAGTTTTTCCAGTAACTTCCATTCTTTGGGTATAGCGCTTCCTCTTAAAGCTGGTATGAATATGCCCCAATCCCATTTCCTTGTGGCAATCTTTCTAATATTCGCCTCCTGTTTTTCAGTGTGTAGCTTTAGAACCAGAGAAGCCTTGTTGAGATTTGTGGCTGCCACCCACCTGTTGCCTCTCTGACTTTGGGCAAGCTGCCCAGCCTTTCTCAGCCTTGATTTTCTTATTTGTGAAATGGGGATAATAATAGTACTTGCCTCACAGGCAAAATGTTGTGAGAACGAAACGAGAAAATGCACATAAAGCACTTGGCACTTAGTTCTTTTTATGATGATGATGATAATCACACGTAATAAATTACTTCTCGCATGGCATGATGTTTATCATGGTTCTATTTTTCCTTAAGCCATTTTGGTGTGTAGCATCCAGAATTGAGCAAAATACTCCAGATAGAGCCTGATGGTGCAAAGTAGACTACCATCTCCTTCAACCTAGGTTTTATGCTTCTATTTATGCGATCTAAAGTTAAAATATTATAGCCGGGCTCGGTGGCTCAACCTGTAATCCCAGCACTCTGGGAGGCCGAGGTGAGTGGACTGCCTGAGCCCACGGTTTCGAGACCCGCCAGGGCAACTTGGCGAGACCTCATCTCTACAATAAATTAAAAATTAGCCGGGCGGGGTAGCGTGCGCCTGTAGTTCTGGCTACTTGGAAGGCTGAGACGGAAGGATCGCCGGAGCCCAGCAGGTCGAGGCTGTAGTGGCCGGGAGCGGCCACTGCACTCCAGTCTGGGTGACAGAGTGAGACTCCAACTCAAAAAATAATAAATAAAATAAAATATTAAATTGATTTGTTTACTTTTTTTTTTTCTTGCAGGGACTGGGAATGACTGCCCCAATCAAACAATCAATCTGCCCAGTAAAATCTTCCCTGCTGTGCTTTGGTATTTCATTTTAGACCCGAATGCAGGACCTTAGATTTCTCTCATTTCCTGTCATCTCTTTAGTGTTAGTTTCTCTTCCAAACTTGTGCAACCCATTCATTCTAGAAACTTTCAAAAATGCATTTATCATTGGTTAGGCACAGTGCCTGTTATTTGCCATGTTCTGAGATTTTTAAAAATTCATTGGAGGTTTTTTTTTTTTTTGAGTTGGAATCTCACTCTATCACCCAGGCTGGAGTGCAGTGGCACGCTCACTGCCACCACAGCCTTGATTTGCTGGGCTCAGGCAACTTTTCCACCTCAGCCTTCCAAGTAGCTAGAACTACACGTGTATGCTATGACACTTGGCTAATTTTTTTTTTTTTTAGTTTTATTTATAGTAGAGACGAGGTCTTCTTGCCAAGTTGTCCAGGCTGGTTCCAAATCCCCGGTTTCAGGCAATCCTCTCGCCTCGGACTCCCAAAGTGCTGGGATTACAGGCTTGAGCCACCACACCCGGCCAGAGTTTTGATACAGCACGAGTTCTACACCTTAGTTTGAGTTGTTGTGTAACATATTTGGATAATACAGAACTAAGGGCACAGGCTAAGGAATGTCTTTAGAAATGTTTTTGAAGGCTCACCAGCACCCTTGGGGCACTGTAGTTTAAACCTTATGAATTCATCTTGTGTGGTATCATTGGCTACCCATTATTTTTCAACTTGGCCAGCTGGAAATCTTGAGACCTTCTCAGAATCTGTGTTCAAGTCAAGATTTGCTATATCTGTCTAGTCACCCAATTCAATATTTCTACCAAAATAAGATTAATCTTATGTTTTTTTTTTCTTCAGTGAAATTAGGTTGGCTTGTTTTCTACAGGGCTCAGAGGACATGTTTTCATCATCCATTCTAGAATTTTAAAGAATTTAAGTAAAAGCAGAGCCTAGTGCCCAAAGTGTGGCAGCTGTCTGTTTGGGCGTTCGTCTTACCACGTGTAGCATGGCAAAGGCAGGAGTGAGAGGTCAGGAAGATCAGCTGGGCAGAAAGTCTACCCAAGGACATACCTTTCCCACTGTTAGTTGGAGTCTCACTCTGTCACCCAGGCTGGAGTGCAGTGGCACAATCATGGCTCACTGCAGCCTTGATCTCCTGGGCTCAGGTGATCCTCCTGCTTCAGCCTCCCGAGTAGCTGAGACTACAGGCATGCATCACCATGTACAGTTTTTTTATTTTTTTAGAGACGAGGTCTCAATATGTTGCCTACGTTGGTCTTGAATCCCTGGGCTCAAGCAATCCTCCTGCCTCGGCCTCCCAGAGTGCTAAGATTACAGGCATGAGCCACCATGCCGGCCACTCCATTTTCTTTTACTTAGCTTCTTATATGTATTTCTTTCCTCCTAGGTTATTTGTGGTTGGGGCGTGGACTTACGCATCTCTTATAATTCCAGTCACAGTGCATGACACACCTTAGGTGATCCTTCATTGCTTTTTAAATTAATATACTCAAGGTTTATTTATAAATCTAATGCCTAACTTATTACAACTAAGGAGAAAGAATACTATCTCCTTTCAGTCCAGGAGCAAATAGAGATGTCAGTCCATAGCAAACAGAGATGTCTATGGTCGCAGGGCATCTGTAGAAACTTAGAAAGGCTTAGGAAAGATGCCTCCTTAAAGTGTATGAAATTGTTGAGTGATTAGCAACAGAGTCTAATGAATGAAAAGCTTTCTCAAAACATTCAGAAATTGGGCATCTTTTTTCCTCTGTCATCATTACTAGGATTTTGAAAATCTTGGGGGGATTGAATGTCAAAAAAAGTCATTGCCCCATTCTGATCTTTGTAAAGACTTTTCCTTTCATTACTTTGTCCAGGGTAAGAGATGGTGGATTGCTTCTATGCTTCTTGACGATAATTACCTCTTTATATTAGTACCTTCAGTATGTAGTATAATGCTTGGCAAAGAGGAAGAGCTCGATTCATGTTTTTTAAGATGAATAAATCATATTTGTGACAGTGCTTTGTAGACTGTGAACCCCTGTACAAATGAAAGAAGACGAGGATAAATTTCTTTTATTTTTTGAATTGGGAGTCTCACTCTGTTGCCCAGGCTGGATTCAGGTGATCCTTCCACCTCAGTTTTCCAAGAAACTGGAACTACAGGCATGTGCCACCACACCTGGCTAATTTCTTTTTTATTTATTGTAGAGACGAGGTCTTGCCAAGTTGCCTGGGCTAGTCTTGAACCTGTGAGCTCAGGCAATCCTCTCACCTCCGCCTCCCAAAGTGCTGCGATTGTAGGCGTGAGCCACCACACCTGGCATGAGGATGATTGCCTATGAGACAGAAACTGAAGCAAAACTCTTTTCTTAATGTACATCTCCCACTTCCCTCACACACATTTTTCCCTGTGAATTGTGGCTGCATTTTTTAAATGGGAAAAGTATTAAGATACTGGGCTACTTAAAAAAATTTAAATCAAGCCGAGCTTGGTGGCTCGGCCTGTAATCCCGCGCCTTGGGAGGCTGAGGTGAGTGGATTGCCTGAGTCCGCGGGTTCGAGATCCACCTGGGCAACTTGACGAGACCTCATCTCTACAATAAATCAAAAAATCAGCCAGGCGTGGTAGCACATGCCTGTAATTCCAGCTACTCGGAAGGCTGGGGCGGAAGGATTGCTGGAGCCCAGCATGTTGACACTGGGTTGGCCGTGAGCATGCCACTGCCTGGGTGACGACGAGTGAGACTCCAACTCAAAAAAATAAAATAAAATAAAATGTGTTATTACAAAATAGTCAGAGTTAAAAAAAATTTTAAATTACTCATGTGTTTGTGTGATGCTGTAAAAAATTTTAAAATTACTCATGTGTTTGTGTGATGCTGTAAACTATTTTTAAAGTTTATAAAGTAAAACAGTTATAGTAAGCTAAGGTTAACTTATTATTGAAGAAAGAAAAATAGTTTGTTTTTTTTTTTGAGTTGGAGTCTCACTCTGTCGCCCAGACTGGAGTGCAGTGGCCGCTCCCGGCCACCGCAGCCTCGACCTGCTGGGCTCCGGCGATCCTTCCGCCTCAGCCTTCCGAGTAGCCGGGATTACAGGCGCGCTACCACGC
>CAUYQG010127075.1:0-26739 GCA_963574415.1 Tarsius wallacei | reverse complement strand
AATGCGATTGTCTTAGTTCTTTGTTTCTGTGAAAGATAACCCAGTATTATAGACTCTAAGCCCATCCAGGTTGCTGTGAAGTTCATGATTTTGTTCTTCTTTATGGCTGTGTAATATTCCATTGTGTATATGTACCACATTTTTTTATCTAGTCCTCTTTTGATGGGCAGCATGATTGGTTCTACATTCATGCTATTGTGAACAATGCTGCAATAAACATACCTGTGTAGGTATCTTTTTTGTAGAGTGTTTTGAGTTCTTCTGGGTATATTCCCAGTAGGGGGATTGCAGAGTCATATGAAAGGTTGATTTTTAGAACTTTTAGGAATCACCACACTGTTTTCCACAGAGACTGTACTAGTTTACACTTCCACCAACAGTGTAGTGTTCCCTTTTCGCCACATCCTCTTCATATCTGTTATTGATGATGGCCATTCTGACTGGAGTTAGGTGGCATCCCAGTGTAGTTTTAATTTGCACTTCTTTGATGACTAGTGAGGCTGAACATTTTTTCTTGTATCTGTTGGCTGCTCATATGTCTTCTTTTGAGAAGTGTTTATTTATATCTTTTGCCCACTTTGTAATGGGGCTCTTTGTTTTTTCTTTTCAGCATGTTTGGGTTCCTTATAGATGATAGATAATAGGCCTTTGTCAGACATAGAGTTGGCAAATATTATTTTCCAGTCTGTGGGCTGTCTCCCTGCTGTCTTGATGGTTTCTTTGGCTTTTCAGAAGCTTGTCAGTTTGATGAGGTCCCACTTGTCAATCTTATCTCTTATGGCATGGGCATTTTGGGTTTTGATCAGGAATTGGTTGCCAGTTCCAATTGCCATAAGAGTGTCTTCTGCATTTTCTAAGGTTCTTATAGTTTGAGGTTTTACAGTTAGGTCTCTGATTCATTTAGAGTTGATTTTTGTATATGGGTATAGGTAGAGGTCCTGTTTCAATCTTCTGCATGTTGTCAGACAGTTTTCCCAGCACCATTTACTGAATAGGTTCTCCCCAGTGGTGGGTGGTGGAGGCTTTGTCAAAGATGAGTTGGTTGAGAAATTGAGGTTTTGCTTCTGGATATCTCAATTCTATTCCATTGGTCTATATGCCTGTTCCTGTACCAATACCAAGCTGTTTTGATTATTGTAGCTTTATAATAAAGTTTAAAGTCTGGGAGTGTGATACCTCCTGTTTTTGTTTTTTTGTTTTTGTTTTTTTTTTTGCTGAGGACTGTTTTGGCTATTCATGGTCATTTATGTTTCCATATGAATTCCTGTATTATTTTTTCTAAGTCTGAGAAAATGTTGCTGATAATTTGATGGGTATTGTATTAAATCTGTAGATGGCCTTCGGCAGAATGGACATCTTAACAATGTTGATTCTTCCAATCCATGAGCATGGAATATTTTTGCACTTATTTGTGTCATCTTTGATTTCTTTGAGCAGGGTTTGTAGTTTTCATTGTAAAGGTCTTTCAAGTCTCTGGTTAAGAAGATGCCAAGGTATTTCATTTTTTTTTTGGTGGCCATTGTGAATGGAATTGTGCTTTTGATTTGGGTTTCTCTTTGTTATTATTGATGTATAGAAATGCGATTGTCTTTTGCACATTTATTTTATACCCTGAGACTTTGCCAAAGTCCTTTATTAGTACAAGGAGATTTTTGGCAGATTCTTTTGGATTTTCGAGGTATAGAATCATGTCATGTACAAAAAGGGATAACTTGATTTCCTCTTTACCTATTTAAATAGGCCTGATCACCTTCTCTTTTCTAATTGCTCTAGCTAGAGTTTCCAAAACTATGTTGAACAGGAGGGGTGAGAATGGACATTCTTGTCTTGTTCCAGTTTTCAGGGAAAATGGTTCTAATTTTTGTTTGTTTAGGAGTATGCTGGCTGTGGGTTTCTCATAGACGACTCTTACTATTTTGAGGTATGTTCCATCTATGCCTAGATGTTCAAGGGTTTTTACGAAGAAAGAGTGCTGGATTTTATCAAAAGCTTTTTCTGCATCTAATGATATAATCATGTGTTTTTTGTTTTTACATCTGTTGATGTATTTAATTACATTTATGTTCTTACGAATGTTGAAGCAGCCTTGAATCACAGGGATGAAGCCTAATTGGTCATGGTGAATGATTTTGTGTGTGTGTGTGTGTTGGAGTCTCCCTCTGTCGCCCAGACTGGAGTGTAGTGACCACTCCCGGCCACTGCAGCCTTGACCTGCTGTGCTCCAGCGATCCTTCCGCCTCAACCTTCCAAGTAGCTGGAACTACAGTTGCGCACTACCACACCCGGCTTATTTTTTTGATTTATTGTAGAGATGAGGTCTCGCCAAGTTGCCCAGGCGGGTCTCAAACCCGCGGACTCAGGCAAGGTGAATGATTTTTGATATGTGTTCTTGAATCTGGTTTGCTAGGATCCTGTTGAGAATTTTAGCATCTCTGTTCATCAAAGATATTGGTCTGTAGTTCTCTTCCTTTGTTGGATATTTATCTGGTTGGGTATCAATGATTTGAGGAGTGTACCATCATTCTCAATTGCCTAGAATACTTATTAGGATTGGTATCAGTTCCTCTATGTTTTGTAGAATTTTGCTGGAAGGCCATTTGGTCCAGGACTTTTTTTTGTAGGCAGTTTTCTTATTACATAGTGAATCTTCTGGATTGTTATGGGTCTATTTAGGGTCTTGATTTCTTCTTGTTTCAACCTGGGAAGGTTGTGTGATGTCATAAAGTTCTCCATTTCTTTTAGATTTTCAAATTTATTTCCATACAAGTGCACATAGTAGTCTCTGATAATCTTTTGTATTTCTTGAGGGTCAGTTGTGACTTCATCTTTTGTGTTTCTGATTGATTGAGTTTATTTGGGCTTTTTCCCTCTTTTTCTTGGTCAGTCTAGTTAAGGGACCATCAATCTTGTTTATCCTTTCAAAGAACAAGCTTTTTGTTTCACTGATTTTTTGTATTATCTTTTTGTCTTCTGTGTCCTGGATTTGGGCTTTTGTTTTGGTTATCTGGATTCTTCTGCTGAATTTAGGGTTTTGGTGGTCTTGTTTTTCCAGCTTCCTTAGGTGTTTTGTTAGGCTGTTAACTTGTGATCTTTCCATCTTGTTCATGTGTGTTTGTAGAGATATGAACTGCCCTCCTATTACTGCTTTCATGGCATCCTAGAGGTTTTTGTAAGATGTTTCTTCAT
The DNA here is from genome assembly GCA_963574415.1 of Tarsius wallacei. Taxonomy (NCBI): domain Eukaryota; kingdom Metazoa; phylum Chordata; class Mammalia; order Primates; family Tarsiidae; genus Tarsius; species Tarsius wallacei. Next base: position 23,553 of record CAUYQG010127075.1, on the reverse strand, counting down.
TTTCATTTATTTCCAGGTATCTTTTAATCTCCGTTTTGATTTCCATGTTGACCCAGGAGTTGCTTAGCATCATGCTGTTTAATGTACATGTCTTTGTGGGTTTTGGGGAACTTTGTTGGTGTTGATATTTATTTTTATATAAATATGATCTGAGATGGTGCATAGCAAAATTTCAATCTTTTGAAATTTGTTTATACTTTATTTATGGTCAAGGATGTGGTCAATCTTAAAGTACGTTCCATGTGGTGATGCGTAGAATGTATATCTTGTGGTTATTGGGTGGAGTGTTCTGTAGGTATCAATTAAGTCCATTTGGTCAAGAGTCACATTGAGGTTCCAGATTTCCTTACTGATATTTTGTCTTGATGATCTGTCTATGGTTGTGAGTGGGATATTAAAGTCCCCAGTTATGATAGTGTTAGAGTCAATATCTTTTTAAAATTTGCCTAGAATCTGCTTTATGAAGGTTGGTACTCCTATGTTGGGTGCATATATGTTTAGGATGGATATTTCTTGTTGATGGATTGAACCTTTATCATTATATAGTGACCTTCTGTATATTTTTAAATTTTTGATTGCTTAAAAGGTATTTTGTCTGATATTAAGATGGCAACTTCTGCTTTCTTTTGTTTGTTTGCCTGAAATTTTACTTCCCATATTCTTACTTTGAGTCTGTGAGTTTCCTTCCTGGTGATATGGGTCTCTTGGAGCCAATATATTGTTGTCTCATGATATTTTATCCATTTTGCCATTCTATGTCTTTTCAATGGTGCATTTAGTCCATTCACATTCTGGCTAATTATTGAAATGTGAGAGTTTATCTCTGTCATGAGGTTCTTATAGTGTTGTTATTGTTACTGTTTGTTTCTTGTCTTTCTTTTGATTTTTGGGTTGATTCATGTGTGTTTTCAATTTTTTTCCTGCAATCTTGTGAAAAATGTTGTTGTTCTTTTTTTCCCTTTCTTCTGTATTTAATTTTTTCTTAAATGTTTCTTGTAGAGCTGGTCTAGAGGCAGTGTAAGTTCTTAGGGATTGAATATCTGGGAAAGATTTTAATTCTCCCTCACTCATGAAGCTTAGTTTAGCTGGGTATGTTATTCTTGGTTGAAATTGTTTATCTTTGAGAACTTTGAAGATTGGACTCCAATCTCTCCTAGCCTGAAGTGTTTCTGTAGATAAATCTGCTGCTATCCTAATTGGTCTTACCCAGTAGATAGTCTGACCTTTTCCTCTTGCTGCCTTTAGGATTTTTTTCTTTTATACCTACTTTGTTTTTTCTTTTATACCTACTTTGTTTGTTAGTCAAATTACTGTGTGTTAGAAGTTGGTCCTCTCATCTGTTGTCTTTCAGGTGTTCCCTGAATCTCTTGTGTTTGAATGGTTGCATCAGTGATGAGATGAGGGAAGTTTTTGTGAATAATTTCATGGAATATTTGTTCTAGGGTGGTTTCTGTCTCTCTGCCTCAGGAAGTCCAATTACTCTTAGGTTTGACCTCTTGAAATGATTGCTCATCTCTTGAAGGTTTTGTTCTGTCTTTTAAAGCTTCTTTTCTATGTTTTTGACAGTTTGGGTTAGTTCTATATTTTGGTCATCAAGCTCTGAGATTCTTTCTTCTGCTTGGCTAATTCTGCTTTCCATGCTTATCAGTTTGTTAATTATTTCATTCACAGTATTCTTCACTGCTGTTGTCTCAGTTATCAGCTCCTTTATATTTTCCTTTTGTCTCTCCTCAGTTCTATTTATTCTCTCTATTAATATCTTGATATTTGGGTTTGTAGTTTGAGACCAGTCATTCTGGGGGCTCTTCATTGTTTGCATTCCATTGTCTGTTTTCTAAGTGTCTGGCCTTGCAGGGGTCTGTGTGAGACCCTTATTCTTCTTCTTATTTTTCTTCATTTGTGTAGATTTTCCTTCCCCCCACTTATTTTTCCCCATCTTCTTTAATTCTTTTGTTCAGGGATGGTGGGGTTGCCTTTACTTCTGTTTGCTCAGTCTCCTATTCTTCCTTATGTGGATTCTCTGGCTTTGTTCAATTTTGAAGCTGGACTGTGGGTTGAGGGCTGTACTTTTTGCAGTTTTGAGATTTAATTGAGGGGGGAGCTGTGATTCAAAATCTATCTGCAGTTCTCAGTATCCACTTACAGGTGTATGGTCACCCTGAAACCCACTTCCTACTGCTTTACTGTATAAAGGTATATAGTAGAAACAATATAAAGATCAATAATTGTCAGAGGTTTGAAGAGAAAAGGAGGGAATAAAGCACAGATAATATTTACGTCAGTAAAACTACTCTGCATGATGCTGTAATGGTGGATATGTGACAATATGTGGGGGTATTCAAAATAAACTGGAATTTATTTTTAAAATTATGTATTTATTCTTACATGTTAAAATTTTGAAATGTGTCAATTTTAATGCCTTTAGTGTTTCTGCCATTTTTTGTTTCACCTATTCCTTTGTGGACTTTTTTCATTGAGAGAAATAAAATAAAGTCTCTCAGGGTGAGATCCAGTCAATAGGGAGGGTGGGGCATGGGAGTCATGCCTTTTTTGGACAAAAACTACTGAACACTCAGTGCAGTGTGGACAGGTGCACTGGTAAATCACCCATAGAGAAATGGGCGAATGTGTCAAAAGAATCTAAAAAAAAAAAGTTGCTGAAGCTGAACACAGCCTCTCACAACAATCCTAGCTGCTACACTGATGCTGGTGGGTTTCTAGAACACCTAGCTGGAGAAACCTCTTCTACAAGGGACTTGCCCTCCAAAAAATAATTCTGTTTTTTTGGGGGGTCTCCCCCCCATGAACATTTATCAAAACCCATATAATTCTGCTCAGAGTACAGCCTAATGTAAAGTATGGACTTTAGTTAATAATAAATGTGTCAACATGGGTTTACCAACTGTAGCAAATGTGCCACACTATGTTTAAAACAGGAAAAACTTTGTGGGTGGAAGAAGAGATTATATGGGAACTTTCTGTACTTGCACACATTTTTTCTGTAAATCTAAAACTTCTCTAAAAAATAAGTATATTAATTAAAAAATACAAAACACAAAGAAAGAAGCAATCACAAAGAAAGGTCAAGTGGGAAAGCTAAAAAGGAGTTAACACTTTGGCAACATCAAATAATTGATATACTTGATATAGAATATAAAAATTAGACTGTTTGAAGGACAAATTTTAAAGTGAACAAGAAAAGAGAAAAATATGACAAAAAAGAAATAAAACAAGAAAATTTGAAAATAAGCCAAATAGATACTGTATTCTAGAAAAAAAGTTATAATTGAAATTTAAAACTTTGTAAAAATATTAGACTTCCATTTTTGGCCAAGATGGAGTTACAGGAAATATATTTACCTACCCACCTGAAAAACTAAAAAAAGAAAAGAATAAAATATAAGAAATAATGGTTTTTAAAACACTAGATATCATGTATCAGGGGACGGTAGCACCTATGAGATGAGAGAAAAATAGGGTAAGTTCTGCACTTAAAGATTAACTGTGAAAAAGATGCATACTACAAACCCTAAATGAATCACTTAAGTAACAAAATGAACCACTAAAGGAGATAAAGCAACATTATAATACATTTTCATTAATCAAATCATTAATAAAAAAAAAGAGAAAAAAGAACAGATGGGGCAGACAGGAGACATATAGCAGGATGATAGATTTGAACCTAACCATATCAATAATCACACTGTATGTAAATAGTCTAAATATTCCAGTCAAGAGGCAGAGAATCTCAGATTGGATGGAAAGGTAAAGTCCAACAAGATTCTGTCTATAAGGAATAGACTTTATGTATAAAGACACAAATATACTAAAAGTAAAAAATAGAAAATATTATGTACCATGCTAAAATTAATCAAAAGAAACTTGGAATGATTATATTAGTGCACACTACGTAGATATTAGATCAGGCACTATTACCAACCAAAAGAAAAGAAAATAAATAAAAGGCACCCAGATTAGAAAAAAAGAAGTAAAACTTCTTTATTTAAAAATGAAGTTATCTATCAATAAAATCTGATAGAATTTACAAAAGTGCTAGTAGAATTAAAGTTTGTGCAATATCAATTAATATAGCATAGCTATTCATCAACTGAAAAATTTTAAAATACTACTTACAATAGCATAAAAAATGTACAGTATGTAGGGATAAATTTGATCCATACTTCACACCAGTCACAGAAGTTAAAATGAGTCACAGACTAAGTGCACAGCACAGAACTATAAGACTTCTGGAAGAAAACACACACACACAAAAACCTTTATGACCATGGGTTTAGCAAAAATGTCTCAGTTATAATATCTAAAGCATATCAATGTCTTAAAGTTGATAAATTGAACTTAGTCAGTATTAAAAACTTCTAACCTTTGAAAGACACCATGAAAAGAATAAAAAGATAAGCCACAAACTGGGAGAACATATTTGCAAATCATATATCTTATAATGAACTTATATTCAAAATATATAAAGAACTCTGAAAATTCAATTAAAAAATCAAATGACTCAGTTAAAAAATGAACAAAGTATTTGAAGAGATACTTCATCAAAAAAGATATATAGATGACAAATAAGCACATGTAAAAAATGCTGAACATTAGTTATTAGATAAATGCAACAGTAAACCACAAAGACACATTACTACATACTTACAAAAATGGTTAAAATTTGAAAAACTAAATGTGCCCAGTATTTGCAAGGATGTGGGGGAATTAGAACACAACCATGTTGGAAGACATATTGGCAATGTCTTAAAATGATAAACATACGCATATCATATTATCTAACTTTTTACTTCTAGATATACCAGAGAGAAATGAAAGCATATGTCCATACAAAAACTTGTAGCTAATATGCATAGCAACTTGACTTACAATAGTTAAAAACTGGGAACCAACCCAAGTATCCATCAACAGGTGAATGGAAGAACAAATTGTGTTACAATAGAATACCACTCAGCAATTAAAAAGAATAGCTATTAATACATACTACAACATGGGCAGAACTCAAAATAATCATGGTAAGTAGGAGAAGCCAAGCATAAAAGAATATATAATGTATGATTCCATTAATATAAAAATCATTTCACATGAGTATCAATTTAAACCATTATAGTCTTTGTAAAAACAAAAACAATAGCAAGAACAATAATTATAAAATGTCTAAACTGGAGAGTAAGAAACAAGATGGAAATCAAATACAAGAAATGAATATAAGTTAAGACAGCATGGTTGAGTATTTTTCTCCAGTCATGTTCAGGGCATAGCTACATATGAAGTAGGCAAAAAGTTGGATTAAACTAAGTGTGGAGTTTTGCTAGGGGAGTATGTCTAAAAGTGAAGCAGCAAGTGAGTGAAGGCATATAGTAGGAAGGTATAACCAGACATCAAGGAATGTAAACTGAAAGCAAGAAAGTGAAGATTCGAAGTGAATTAGGGTCAATGACAAAGAAGAAAATTCCAAAGTACTCAAAGAATTGTTGGAATTTGGGTACTAGAGACAGTGAGCTGGAAAGATAGGAAGTATTACTGGTCTAGGAGTAGGAAAATTGCACCAGAGATAATGGAAGGGGTGCTATTGGGAATATCAAGATTTAGGATATTAGCATGAGAATGGGTAGCTAATATGGGGTCGAGGGCAAGACCATTGGAGCAGAGAAGTCAAAGAGCTTAGAGGCCAGGAAGTTAAAAGGACAGATGAAATAGATACTGAAATCACTGAGTGAAAGTGATCTGCTAAAAGAAACTTTCAACGAATGACAGGAATAGCTCAGGGATTTATAGACAGGTATATAATAAAAGCACAGTGGTAAATTTTATAATATGATAGCAAGAGCTTAAAAAATGAGCCTTTTTAGGGAGCAAGGAAGATAAGCATTTGGAAATGGCAATGATCAGTAAGAACTATTCCTCATCACCAGATCTGAAGACAAGAGGATTGTAGGAGGCAAAAATGCTCCACTTGAGAGAGTTTCTGGGAGAGACAAATTTAGAGGTGAGCCAGGTTTCCTCAGGGCAGGAAAGTTAATGGAACCTTCAGAAGAGAGGTTAAGTATGTAGAGAAATTTGTTGGTGACAGATGTGAGTCCCAAGAAATGTTGACAAAATTGCTTAGGAAGAAATCTTGTTTATTTGAGGGCTATAAATAGATTTTGTTCTGTAAACTGTGTACTAAGACAGATGTTTATGTGCAGATGGTAGTTGGGGTTGACTTCCTATTCAATAAAGACTTTTTTTTTTTTTTTTGAGTTGGAGTCTCACTCTGTCGCTCAGACTGGAGTGCAGTTGCACGCTCACAGCCACTACACCCTCGACCAGCTGGACTCAGGCTATCCTTCCACCTCAGCCTTCCAAGTAGCTGGAACTACAGGCACTCACCACTATACCTGGATAATTTTTAAAAAATGTATTGTAGAGATGAGGTCTCACCAAGTTGACCACGCTGGTCTTAAACCCGTGGGCTCAGGTAACCCTCTCACCTCAGCCTCCCAAATTGCTGGGATTATATACTTGAGTGCTACCATGCCTGGCCTAGACATTTTCTTTATGATCAATATTATCATTTAGAAAATCATAGATTTCTTTTTCCCTCCCAGCATAATGTCCATATGTACCTAATATCATTAACCTGGCTACTGTTAACTCCATTTAAGACCCATGAAATCACCGAGTAGAGAACAGAAGTATCAACATAGGCAAAATATAATTAGCATATCTTAGATGGGGAATAGACATTAATCAGAATTTGCTGCAAGAACATTTATTTCCATAGTGTCCTGCTTGCCTGGTTAAATGACAAGCATCTGTATACAGTACTGATATTTCTCAATCCATGGAATAGGATATGATCATTATGACTGACTGGGAAGTATAATTCCTTTTTAAAGTTAATCCCAGTTCCCATTGCCTCATTTTACACAAAGCAATGTGCATTTCAGGTGCAGAGAAAGTTTGAGGGTGGTGTTAAGAATGAGGTCTACTCTGCCAGGACACTGCTACACCCACTTTTCCTGAGATTTAAGGAAAGTGAGAGCTGCCAGTGCCAGCAGCTAGCTCCCACAAGAATAACTCACCCTTCAAACTTCAGGTGGCCTGAAGAAGAGAAAGTTAATTGTTTTCACCTAGAGTCTTGGTTGGGTAAACTAACTTTCAGGCAAGCATGGAGGCGAAGACCACTGGAGCCCAGCAGTTTGAGGCTGCAGTGACCAGGAGCCGCCACTGCACTCCAGTCTGGGTGACAGAGTGACTCCAACTCCAACAAAAAAAAGAGCATCTGAATTGTCTTACCACATACCTGCATTCATAATGGGATGAATGGGAATCAAGAATTCCATTATCTTGTCCTACGTGTGGACAAAAAATTCTTGAAATTTCTGCATTGCATAACTTAAACTCTAGCTTATTCTACTACTGAATTCTGTATTATTCGGCCATTATGCAGGTAAACAATGTAATTTGTACTTTTTTTTTCAATTTTATTTTTTGTTTTAGATTCAGGAAGTACACAAGCATGTGTACTTCCTTACATGGACATACTGAGCAGTGGTGGGGATTGGGTCTCAGATGGCCCATTCCCCAAATAGTGAACATTGTACCCCATAGGTAGTTTCTAAACCCTAGCCCTCCTCCCTGCTTCCCCTTAATTAGTATCCTAAGTGTTTATTATTTCCATCTTTGTGACTGTTGAGCTTCCACATATGAGTGAGAGCATTCAGTATTTGGTTTTCTGTTTCTGAGTCAGTTTACTTAGGATAATGATCTCCAGCTTCATCCATGTAGATGCAAAGGACATGCTTCATTCTTTTTAATGGCTGTGTAGTATTTCATGGTGTATGTATACCACATTTTCATTATCCACTGATTGGTTGATGAGAATTTAGGTTGATTCAATACCTTTGCAGTTGTGAATTGTGCTGCCATAAACATGTGGGTGCAATTGCTTTTTAAAAATATAACAACCTCTGTTACTTAGGGTAGATACCTCGTAGTGAGATTGCTGGATGAAGTGGTAGATCTACGTTTAGTTCTTTGAGTAATCTCCACACTGCTTTCCACAGAGGTTGTACTAATTTACACTCCCACCAACAATGTATAAAGTGTTCCCTTTTCTCCGCTTCCACGCCAATATCTATTGCTTTTTGATTTTTTAATAATGGTCATTCTGACTGGTATGATGTGGTCTCTCATTGTGGTGTCAACTTGTATTTCCCTGACTATGAGTGATGACGAGCATTTTTTCACATGCTTGTTGGCCATTTGTGTATCTTCTTTTGAGAGATGTCTTACCCACTTTTTAATGAAATAATTTGCTTTTTTCCTGCTGATTTGTTTGTGTTCTTTGTAGACTCTGGATATTAGTCCTTTGTCAGATATATAGTTTGTGGATATCTTCTCCCATTCTATAGGTTGCCTATTTGCTCTGTTGATTATCGATTTTGCTGTACAGAAGTTTTTTAGTTTAATTAAGTCCCACTTATTTATTTTTGTTTTTATTGCATTTGCTTTTGGGGTTTTAGCCATTAATTCTTTGACTAGGCTGATGTCCATAAGAGTTTTTCCTAGGTTTTCATCTGGGATGTTTATGGTTTCATGTCTGACATTTAAGTCTTTAATTCATCTTGAGTTAATTTTTGTGTATGGGGAGAGACAGGGATTGAGTTTCTTTTTCTTTTTCTTTTTTTTTTTTTTGCATGTCATTATCCAATTTTCCCAGCAGCACTTTATTGAGTAGGGTGTCCTTTTTCCAGTGTATGTTTTTGTCTGCTTTGTCAAAGTTCAGTTGGTTGAAGGTATTTGGGTTTATTTCTGGATTCTCTATTCTGTTCCATTGGTCTATGTGTCTGTTCTTATACCATTACCATGCTGCTTTGGTAATTATAGACTTACAGTATAATTTGAAGTCAGGTAATGTGATGTCTCCAGCTTCATTCTTTTTGTTTAGGATTGCTTTGGCTAGTCCGGCTTTTTGGCTCAATATGAATTTTAGGATTGTTTTTCTAATTCCGTGAAAAATGACATTGGTAGTTTGATAGGGATTGCATTGAATCTATAGAATACCTTGGGTAATATGGTCATTCTAATGATGTTGATTCTTCCAACCCATGAGCATGTGATATTTCTCCATTTATGAGTGTCCTTTGCAATTTCTTTCACCAGAGTTTTGTACTTCTTGTAGAGATCTTTCACCTCCTTTGTTAAATATATTTTTTAGGTATTTTAGCTTTTTGGCTGCTATTGTAAATGGAATTGAGGTCTTGATTTGATTCTCAGCTTGTTTGCTATTTATGTCTAGTAGTGCTACTGATTTGTGTATGTTGATATAAATATTCAAGTCATTATATACCCAAAATATCAATGTGACTGGATAAAAATAGTATATTAAACAATTTTAAGGAATTATTCAAATGTGCATCCTTTTATGAAACTTTAAAATTTCCCAGTAAAACAGTTAAAATTGAATTCATTTTCTTTTATTTTAGAGCACACTTTCTTGAAGATGGCTTCTGAACTTCATTATTATACAGAAAGAATAAAGTCAAACTCTGATATTAAAGAGTTACTCTCATTTTTATAGTTTCATAACATCTTTGGAGATTCCAAGTTGATGCTTTCTATGGAACAATATATCATTTGCTTTTTAAAGTCTGAATGGCTGCTAAAACTAATAGTAAAAAAAATAGTGTAGCTATGTCATTTAATTGTGTATGTTATTTTGTCATTAAATCAATTTATGCTTTATTTTTAAGATTTTTCAGCAAAATGGTAGCAATGTTCAAGAATTTTTTACCAACTTTTACTGTTTACACAATAGTAAATGTTTTAAAAATGCCTATTATCATGAAAATTACTTCTCAAGATTTTTAGAATAAATATCTGTGTTGTTATTGTTTTATTATTTCTACCCTCATAGACAGCATGGTGGTTCATGAGACTCGAGACATCATTAAAATTGTTTTGAGTTGTAATAAAGGTTTATAAAATAAACTTCCCTTTAGGAGGAAAAAAAAATCTCACTCATGTTTGAAGCCTAAGTTCATTCAACAGGCAATAATCGGGGGTATAATATATGTCTGTCACTCTACTAGGCAGTGAGAATATTAGATGAGAAGTAGGTCCTCTGGAGAAAAAGGGAGAGATCCCGATAATTCAGGGAAAACTCCTCAATGAGAAGGGATATTTGAGTTAAATTTTTAATGCTGGTTTTGCCATATAGAGAAAAGAGAGTGGGGAGAAGGCATTCCAAATGAGATGAATGATATTTACAGAGGCAGTACTGAGTGGGGGATACATACGCAGTGGTTCAATGTGTCTGAATTGTGTGTTTAATAGGAAGAACGATGGGAGTTGAGGCTCAAAAGAATGATATCTTTCAATCAGGAAAGCCCTGCGTGCTATGGGATTTTTTTCTTTGTCTCTAGGTGATGAAGAAACATTGAAGGACTTTTTAAGGAAGAGAGGAGCAAGACCAAATTCATATTTTAGAAGATTGTTTAGGCAATCATCATCATCATCATCAAGTTGAGTGCTTGCTTTATATACATTGTCATAGTTAATCCTCAAAATCGCACTGTGAATGAAATACTATATTTTACAACTAAAGGAGTCAATTGGATGTGTCCAACATGATTCATCTGGTAAGAGACGAAGTAGAAGGATTCATACCAGAACAGTTTGGACTAAGCTCTCTGCCTTAACCACTACATTTCACTGCCTCTGAGTAAATTCTAGTGACGTGTGGGGGATCAGGGGATGGGCAAAGGAACTGTTAAAATAGAATAGGTAAGGAAGTGGTTGATGAGAAACAAATACATCCAAGAATTATTTAAGAGTGTCCAATACCTGTTTTTGAATGGGATCCATCAGCATTTCAACTGTCTGGGAAATATATTGAGGAATATTTTATATTTTTAATTAACAAGTTTATTATTGTGTTATGATATAATCTGTGTGAAAGTCTTTTTGCTCATTCTCTGAGGCTACATTGTGAGTAATTCAGTTTATTTGTCATCTGGTTAGCTTAAGCCTTATTGTACAACCAATGCAAATCACTACAGCCTGCCATATTATTCAAATTTATATGATCTTATCTACAATGAGGTAAGATACAGACACACTATATTGCTAAAATTTTTCTTTTCATAAATATAATATTCATGTTTTTTGTTCAGTTTTTATCTTTCTCACATCTCCATGTGATCCTTTTTAAAAAAAAAAAAAATTTGGTGGATTTAACAGGCTGATTACCCTAAATCGAAAATTTTGTTCAACACTGTCTTGTGAGCTTCAGAAAAAAAAAAAAAACTAATTTGTTGTTAAGAACGCTACATTTGTATTGTAGAATAACTTTTTGCTAGTTTTCATAGTCAATAAACATAACCGTATATTTATATCTGAACACTAAATGCGTACTCAAAGTGTTCAAATATTGAATGGTATGATTTCCTTCTGGTAATTCACTATAGCATGCCCTAAATAATTGTATCTGGCTCATCAGTAGAATACCATCTAACTTAGTGAAAAAGACAATGCTTTTACAATGGTCTGTCAGGCCTTACATGACCAGGCCATTCCAGCCCACCAGTCATTCATTATCTTCTATTCTCCCCTCCAACTCCTTACTCACTCTTCCTGTCCACATTGAGTGCTTTGCTTTTTCCCAAACATACCAGACATTCAGGGTCAATAACACTTCATTGCAAGTCATATGGCTGAATCCAAAGTTCAGCAAAATCTCTTGTCCCAGGGTGTGGATACAGGAAGAAATGGAAAATCAGAGTTTTCACTACAACCAGTTACAAACACAATGTACTTATACATAGCTTGATTGAATAAAATAAAAGCTTGAATATATCAAGAAAATAAATGTAATTTATGCTCAAATGAAGGACATTTTGTATCAAATTTTAAAATGCTTAGAATGTTATATTCACTTTTTAAAATATTTTTGTCATTATAAGGATCCTTGCTCCTTTCCTTTTTTGGAAGTCCTTTTGAAACGCACAACAAAAGTTTAGTCATGACTCATGGGAAATTAACTGTTCATCTCAAAGCCATACATTTGAACTGGTGGTGAAGAAAACACCATTAAATCAGTATCTATAATTAGGATGTAAACAACTAGTATTCTATTGTTAGAAAAAAACATGTTAGATTCTGTTTCTGACATTAATATTGATAATTCAACTTTGTGTCTTGGTATTTATGAGATGTATTGTTTCCCTTCTCTTTTTTCTAACTTTTGGAGTACTTTTGTTTGAAAAGTATACTCATTTTTTTTTTTTTTTTTTTTTTTTTTGAGTTGGAGTCCCACTCGATCGCCCAGACTGGAGTGCAGTGGCCGCTCCCGGCCACCGCAGCCTCGACCTGCTGGGCTCCGGCGATCCTTCCGCCTCAGCCTTCCGAGCAGCCGGAACTACAGGCACGCGCTACCACGCCCGGCTAATTTTTTTGATTTATTGTAGAGATGAGGTTTCGCCTGCCCAGGCGGGTCTCAAACCCGCGGGCTCAGGCAATCCACTCACCTCAGCCTCCCAAGGCGCGGGATTACAGGCTGAGCCATCGAGCCCGGCTAAAAAAGTATACTCATTTTTATAGTCATCTGATAATCTGCCTTTTAATCAGAAAATTTAATCCAACACTTTTTATTATGCTGACATATTTATCTGGAATTCTATTTACTTGCTAATTTTTCTATTTTCTTCTTCCCTTATTTGCTCTCTTCTCTCTTGCTTTCTGTTAAATTGGTATTTTTCTCCTTTATCCCCTCTCCTTTGTTCTACTCTATTCCCTCAAGCCATACATTGTTATTTCTATTTTATTGTCACGTATATATTTGACCATAACTTTCTCTAACGCAGAAGGCATTTTTACATCTTCTGCTTCTTCCTGAACATGATAAGATACTATATAAAACCTCTTTCCTGTTTCCCATCCTGACTACTATGTGACCAGTGTGCCTTTGAACATAATCTATCTCTATTACTTTATTAGATTTTTCTTTTGATACTTGATAACCTGTATTTTCACCATGGTGTATATAGAAGTGACTTTATTTTTATTTAAAATGCCTGGCAGTTGGTTATCATGAGGATTCATATCTAAGTTTGTATCTTTCTTCAAATCTAAGAATTCTTAGCTACTCACTCTCTAAATATTGTCTTTCTGTCATTCCTTCTATTTTCATTTTCTGGAGTGCCAATTAGAATATGTTGAGTCTTTTCAAACGATTTTCTATTTCTATTAACTGATCTTTTACATTTTTTATTTCTTTATTCTTCTGACATGTTTTGGCAGAATGCCTCAGTACTTTCTCATGTTTACCGATTGTCTCTAGTTCTGGGTCCAATCAAGAGGTTTTCAGTTTTTGTTTTTTTATTTCAACTGCTTGTCATATTATTTGTCATATTTATACTTCATTATCTTTCATTTGTTCTGTTCTCTTTGTTATATCTTCTTCTTTTTTCCAATGGTCTTGTGTTTTTACATCTCTTTGAGAATCCTTAGCAAATGCACTTCAAATCGATTTTCATATTGCTCTATTATATTTTCATTTTATCTAGATTGAATTCATCTCACAGCTGTTGTTTCCATGGTTTTCTGCATGTATTTTGAAATATTGGTTTCCGGCTTCATCTTGACTGGAAGTCTGTCATGTTCTGTAGTTTGGCTAAGGGCTTCTATCCTGCACTGATATTGTAAATAGTATAATTCCAGATGTCAGGATGTTAGGTGGTGTAGTCTCTGCCCTCATTTCTAGACCTTATCTGCTTTCTCTTGTCCTCCTAAGTGATGCAGTTTTATAATAGCTTTAGCCACTGATTCACATAAACGGCGAGTGCCACTATTCTGAGCTTTCATCATGGCAGGGAGAGTCCCACTGCAGACCTTGTTTCAGGCTGTGAGTTCTGACTTAGTCCCATTTCCAATGCGGCAGTCTTAGTTTTTATTTACCCACCAGTCAAAACTGCCAGCAGTCTTACTTGTTTCCACTTCTGAAACTAGTAAGCCCTATCTACTTTTTTGTATTTCCTTTCCATTTCTGATCAAGAACATATATATCGTGTCTTTAAGAATGGTTTCCACTTTCTGATTTCTTCTATTTTGTTTCAATTAAAATTCTGATGGGTATACATTTATAACACAAAATGGACATTGTTCATTTTCTGGTAAAATTAAAATGGCAGATATATTTCACTAAACTGGTTTGTATTCTGAGTATCACAGTTGCTAGTTGTGAAGTCCATGTGGCCCTTACTTAGGCAAGAGGTTAAACAGCCTTTGGATAGGGATTGAAATAGAGTTTGGTACAATTCCTCTATATAATAAAAATAGGACAACTGAGTTACTTTTTTAAATGTATAGTTTGTTATATATACTCGATTTAATCTAAATATTTGTTTACTGAGTTTTATGAAATTTCATTTAATTTTATTTGCTGGCAACCTGGACTTGCTATCTCATTGTATCCCAAAGATCAGATGTTGTCAAAATAGCATTCAGAGAATAGGACTAAAATATGTTTAAATGTGCTTTAAAACCTTGTTTTAAAAGATGAATGATCTTTCATTCAAAGGTTACTTTTTTCTTCCTTCAAATGTTCACGTGACTGATAGCTTATCAATGTGTATTGTATGTTACAAATGAACTTGTCAGAAAACGAATTATAGCTGTCTGGGAACCAGAGATAGCTTAACCTTGGAACGCATTTCCCATGCCCCACCCCTGGATAAGGTGCAAAATGTTCCTTTCTTAGGAAGAAAAAATAAAATTCATTATTGTCAGAAAGTAATTATAGTGAGTTAATCTCAGATTTATCAAGGTTTGCATATTATAAGGTTTACTATGCTTTTTTGCTGGGAGGAATACAAATGCAGTAAGTACATGGGAGATTGTCATTATGCTCCTAATGTTGTAAGAATAACATGTTTGAGGACATACTTGTCATGGAAATCTAAGGGCCCTGATTTGGATAGCTCTTTGAAGGGGCTTGAAAGATAAAATATTTGACAGGTTCTTTGCATTAGGCAGAAACAAACATCTTGCATCCCAAACAATTCCTCTATATAATATACACTAGTAGTATATATAATTATATATATTGTTTTAAAATATCTTCTGTTTTTCTGAAGTTGGCAGTTAATATTTTACATAGCATGTGAATCAACTTTTCTTTAAACAAGAACGTAAGTTGTTAAAAAACTGTCATTATTATGCAGAATTTTTACCAACGAAACCATGGGCATAAGTAAATCATGGGGATAAAATAAGACAGAAAAAATTTGCCACAACTGGGGCTAAGTTAAATTATGAGATTTTCACATCATTTAATGACTCCAAACTTTGGATGTTCATAAAAAGAAGAAAATGAGGGAAGTCTCAGAATGCCCATAGTTTTAGACATGTAAAGGTTAAGGGGAGAATTGTGGGACCAAGAGATAAAAAATCCGGAAAAAAGATGCCTAGGATTTTAGATCTCCTAAACACATGGCTGCTGCACAATTTCTGAAGAAAAGATGCCCAAAGTTATTTTTGTATCACACTTTTAATGTGATACAGGAATACATTAATAATCCATATTAAAGATTGTGGGGAGAGAAGCAGTTAGACCCCTCACTCCCTTCTCTTAAACCACCAGGTTCAAATGCCCAAATAGAGTCTATATACTTTGTGTGCCATAAGCTGTCCTTCAATTTCACATACTGAGTGATATAAAAATGCAACAGGTCCAGTGCTTCAGAACCAATGCATGAAATAAGACAAAGAGAGAAGTTTCTAACTTGGGGCATTCTTGAGAAAGTTAAAACTGACTAAGTTTAAGCCACAGGTTGTGTAGCTCACCAGTGACAGCTGAGCAGAGATGCAGTTTACTTGCTATGATATCAATCTGGAAAGCAATAGGTTTCTTTTATCAATACTCACATGCACCAGCCACAACCAAAATGATGGAAGGAAAAATAGCTAACAGATTTTTTTGAGGGGGGGAGGGAGAGGGGTAGTTGAAAGGGATTATAGTGCTTAAATTAAAACAAGATGAAAATTGAAATGTTCTCCTGCCTAAATGGGAGAGTTTTAAAAATAAATTTAGAGACTAAAAAAACAGATTTTTATATTAGACACAGCAGATAACAAACTTTATAATCGTATAGATTTAAAAAATATATTATCAGTATTCATGACTACTTACATGAAATTATTTTGTCCTATATAAAAAGTGCCTACAAAAATGCACCATGGACACCCCATAGATGCCTGTCATTCATAAGTAATTTTGAAAATAATATAAAAAAGCAATTAAATTTAGACTGTTATTAGAAAGTTGGTGGGCTCATTTTAGTAGCCAAGGATGCCGAATATAACAAAACACAGTAGGAAAAACTTGTAAGCAATGATCTTTCACTATTTATAACTAATTATGTTTATTTAATTATCCCCTCCCCCTTTCCAGGGCCGCTTATGCCCAAGGCACTATACACAAAGGAGAACAGGATCATGGTCAAAAGCATAGGCTCTGTAGTCAGACCACTACTGGTGTGACCTTCAGCGAGGTAATTAACCTCTCTGTGCCTCAGTTTCCTCATCTGTAAAATGAGGAGAACAATACTTATTTCACAGAGTTGTTGTAAATATTCAAAGTTTTAACATACTTAACAGACAAAGAGACTGGCACATATGAACTTTACACAAATAGGAGCTCTAAGGATACAGGAATTACATTTTACCTTCACATGTGGTTTTTTAGTTTTTGTAAATATTTTTATCTATACTATTAAAGAGAATATTTCTGGGAAGTGTCCCAGAAGTGTCTGTTAACTCTATTTTTAAAATATGGGAACTGAGCAAAGAGGTTATTCAAGGCCACTCAGCCAGCAAAAGCCAAATCTGGAAGGAAAGCCAGGTCTCATGGCTGCTGCTCCCAGATGCAACCCACTGTGTTGCATCTTGACAATTGAATGGAATCAGGTGTGTGGATAAGTCATATGCACACACACTCACACACAGAGTATGAGACGTGATGCAAATACAATAATCTCACTAAGAACATATTTCAGCAAAGGGAAGCAGTTATTTCAACACAGCCAAAGATAAACAGAGCACAAGGAGAAGGCACTTAGACAGAAGACCACCAGCTTGTTCTATTTTATTTCTTGTTATATGAGCACAGTGTCAGTCATTGGCTAAGAAGGAGAACCCACCCTGAGCCTGTGCTAAGGGGATCCTGGAAGTCTTCCCTAGGATAGCCGGGCCATTGCTGTGGGTGAGCAGAGCCATAGACCCTGACACCCACCAGGGGAACGCAAGGGAGTGACTGTTAATAGTTAAACCATCTGTAACTCTTTGTCTTATTTTGATTCTCAGAAACAAATCAAGGACAGCACATACAGAATGTAAATCGGCCTTTGTAGTCTCACCCTCTGGGATAATAAGCAGATGCCCACTCATAATGCAGGCCAGTACAGGGGAAATCTATTTACATAACAAAACATGCTATTTCCATGTACTCCGGAAACTCAGCTCTGGCTTCTTCAAGTTCCTGTGTTCCTCTCATTCGGATGACTTGGAAAAAAGGTGCTTTACCATTGCCAATTTTCAGAGCAGAAGCCCTAGATCTGGAAGTTCCCCAAATACAAAAGGGATAAAGGAGCATTTTAAAAGTATCAACAAGTGAAATCGAAACATAGTAAGTGTTGTAAGTAATCCTAAAGGAGAGCTAAGAATCTTAAGGGCTTCTTTGTTTGGTTATTAAATCATGAAACACTGATAGCATGAATAAAAATGTAACTTTATTATTTAACAAAAATAGCATCTTTGTTAAATGAAGAACAAATATTGGACAGGTGCGGTGGCTCAGCCTGTAATCCCAGCACTTTGGGAGGCTGAGGAGAGACAATTGCCTAAGCCCGGGGGTTCAAGACAAGACTGGGCAATCTGGTGAGACCTCATCTCTACAGTAAATCATAAAAAAAATTAGCAGGGTGCGGTGGCGTGCATCTGTAGTTCCAGCTACTTGGAAGGTTGAAGTGGGAGGACTGCCTACGCCCAGCAGGTCGAGGCTGTGGTGGTTGTGAGTGTGCCACTGCACTCCAGCCTGGGCGACAAGAGTGAGACTCCAACTCAAAGAAAGATCAAATATTTTAAAACTTGAGGCTTAGAGGGGGAGGGAGGGGGAGAGAGAGAGAGAGAGAGAGAGAGAGAGAGAGAGAGAGAGAGAAAATGTGTTGGGAATCTTTCCCTAGTAAATAGACAAAGAGTAATCAGAGAGGTGATTTTCAGATGGAAGAGGTAAAGAGATGAAGGCTTAGGAAGTCATAAGAAGGGAAATACTATAAGAATAAACTGTGTGGGCATTATCACAGAGCCTTATCAGGGTCTAAGAAGCTATGTTTTCAGTGTCAACTGGAGTTGGAAAAGAGAGAAGTTGAATTTTGCTTGTCTCCCCAGATATTCTCTTGCTTCATATGCCGAAGGACACTTCACTGAAAAAGATGGGAGACATTCCTAGTAGGTACTCTATAGGAGTTTTTTGCAATAAAAACACAGAAGCAACATGCATGTCTGTCTATAAGTTGGCCACTAGCCAACTAGTGAAAAGTTAGAAGCAAATTTAGCTATACATAAAATAGCAAAATTAAAAGAACAATATATTGGGCAACCCCCTCAGGTCCCCTCCTACTGAGGGAGCTTTTCTGTCCTCTTAATAAACCCTGCTTTCAAAAAAAGAAAAAGTGCAATATATTAAAGCTAAGGATATAAAACTAAGAATTTAAAAAAGTAGATATGATGAGATTATTATAGCCCAGGTGATACTACTGAAATATTGAGAGTAAGATTTGTATCCTTGTTTAATATTGTTTACAGTATGATTTATTTTAA
The DNA here is from genome assembly GCA_963574415.1 of Tarsius wallacei. Lineage (NCBI taxonomy): Eukaryota > Metazoa > Chordata > Mammalia > Primates > Tarsiidae > Tarsius > Tarsius wallacei. Next base: position 4,671 of record CAUYQG010127075.1, on the reverse strand, counting down.
CCCCTAAAGATATTCTCAGGCAGATTAATTTTCAAATCTACATAAAAGAGAACATTTCATAGAAAAATACCCCTTATGCAAAATGACCCCAGTAGACAGAGTATCTAAAGAGAGGAATTGCTGTAGAAGAAATGGGAACGTATCTAATAAGCTCTCCCACAAAATAGCATCAGACCTCGGTAGCTTTACTACTTCATCCTCCAAAGTGCACCTTAAATGTCATATAATCTCAATGTTCCTTAAGTATTTTCAGTCCAGGGAAAACGAGGTAAAACTTTTAAGTTTATTTTATAAAAGAAGTGAAAAGATTTTTTTCCCCACAACCTGACAGATTCAACCAAAAAAGAAAACTGCAGAAAAATCCACCCATGAAATCTAACACATGAATAGAGTTAAGGAAAAAAATGTAATGCTCATATCTGCTCTTCGTAGGTACAGAAAAAGCATTTCACAAAATTCAACATTTATTATGTTAAAAAAAGTACCCAATAAAGTAAACATTGATGAAAAAGTCCCTAATATGGCAATATATATTATATAGACTCCATAAGAGTAATGGTCATTTTATTTCACGGAACAATTCTTGTGAAATTCAGAACAGGACCAGGTACATGTTCATTTATTTTGTAGTTAAAAAGTTGACACCTTGAGTGTACAAAAAGCTTCTGGAATTCAAAAGAAGACATACAAACAGCCAACAGATACATGAAAAAATGCTGAGTCTCACTAGTCATTAAAAAAATGCAAATTAAAACCACACTGAGATACCACCTAACTCCAATCAGGATGGCCATTATCAATAACGCAAAAAACAACAGATGCTAGAGAGGATGTGGTGAAAAGGGAACATTTCAACACTGTTGCTGGGAGTGTAAACTAGTACAACCTCTGTGGAGAACAGTATGCTGATTTCTAAATCTAAAAATCGACCGAAGGAACTCAAATCACTCTATGAAAAAGATACCTGTTTATTGCAGCATTATTTACAATAGCAAAAACATGGAACCAACCGTGCTGCCCATTGAAAGAGGATTGGATAAAAAAAACGTGGTACATATACACAATGGAATATCACACAGCCATAAAGAAGGTCAAAATTATGAACTTCGCAACAACTTACTGGCTATAATACTGAATGATCTATCACAGAAACAAAGAACTGAGTATCACATGTTCTCACTCGTAAGTGAACTTTGAAAAACTATCATCATACTATAAAAAAGGGATTGACAGTAGTGGGAAACTGCCAAGGGAGGGCTGGGGAAGGATTTACAATAATGGGAAACAGCCTGAGGTGGGGGGGCACACCTCATCAACAAGGGTACCTGCATGATGAACATTTGTCTACCTAATCCTGAATTGTATCCCATAAATTTAAAATAAAAAAAATTTAAAAAGAAGAAGAAGAAAAAAAAAACCCAAAAGGCCAATACCACTATAGGCAAAAATATAAAACCCAATGGAAGGAATTTAGCAAATTCTAGGATAATAGTGTGAATTTATTCTCTGCCCAAGTAATATCAATTCTTTATTGACTGATTGATTGAGACAAGGTCTTGCTATGTTACCTGGGTTCGTCTTGAACTCCTGGGCTCAAGAAGTTCTACTGCCTTAGTCTCCAAAAATGCTGAGATGAGCCATTGCATTTGGCCACAAGTAATATCAATTCAAAGACTCAATCAAACAAACTATAAAAAAGGCATGGACTTAAAGCCATTTCAACATTACTATTTCAAGGCAAAAAGCTACAGGGAAAAATGTCTATGTTTAGGAGACTAATTGAATAAAATATGGTAGACTCAATAAATGAAATGCTATACAGTTATAAAAAGGAATAAAGAATTTCTCTATACATTGCCATGGAACTTCCCCAGAATATGTTGTGTGTTACACACACACACACACACACACACACACACACACACACACACAGTTAGATATCTATATGTTTTGGATAGGAGCAGCAGGATAGACAACTAAGAGAGGAAGGTCCACAGAGTAAAAGAACACTTGACATAGTAGATGCAATATTCAAAATTAACCATATTAGATTAGTATATAGGGCGAAAACAATAAAAATTGAACTGCAAAAATAAATGGAACTATAGTAACCACTAACAAAATATGATACAACTAAAAGGGTAAATCAGGATATAGTGAAAGGAAAGTAAGTCCTTGTCTTGTCTAGCATGACAGTAAGTTAATACATGATGTCTGAAAATAGTGAGTCAAGACATAGCCACAGAAGTATGTATTATGGAAATGTGGAGGCCACTACTGAAATGGAAGCCTTTGCTTCTGAGCTGGACTGAGTTATATTTGCTTCTAAGGACCGCACACATATTCCAAAAAATCAAGTGAAAATATCGCATGAATTTTAAAATTAGACAAAAAATACATCAAGAAGAGATTCTCAAAAGCAAATCCTCAAGGACTTTTAAAATTGAAGTGTACTGGGGTAGAATGGCCTCTGAGTGGGCAGGATTTGGAGAGTGAGACAGACTTGACATGACATCAGCTGAGCCTGGGGACCCTCACCAGAGCTAGTACTAAAAGATGAGTACACAGTGGCTGGAAGGGAGAGGGAGTGCTCTCTGCCACTTTAAACTCCAGCAACAGTGTGGAGATTCTGTTAATCTTTCTCGTTTTTTTTCTTTCCCGTGTTTGATAGTCTAGATGTCTCTAGAGTAAGTAATATCCATCATTTTTTGCTTATTATTTTTCACAAAACCCAGTCTAAGAAATGCAATGTAATGAAAAGTTCATACACTATTAATTTATTGTCCCATCAGTACGATCCAGGTTTGCCTCCCTTATTCTACTTTGAAACTTTTTTTTCCTAATTCCTCTGCTGTGATTTATACATTATTCTGAAGTCTTTGTCTTCTTCTTTGGAATTCTTTTGAAATTTATAACCTCTTCTCTGTAACTTCTAAATTTCACAATTTTTGTTTGCAATGCAGAACTGTAAAAATATTTTGAGAATTTGAAAGTGGTATATAAGAAAGAAAAAATGCTTTTGTATCTATATTTCAATATCACAAGTAATTTAGGGTAAAAGACAGCAAGCATGTTGGTAATGTTGCATCTGAGTATGTTCCATTTGTCATGATTATGTAAACATCTATAATCCATCACTTCATTTCTCTAGCCACTTTGGACAGACGTTCAGAGAATGAGGATAAATGTTACCCTGAATCCAAAGATCTGGAACATTCTTTTCCTTTAGCTGAGTGAAAGAATTGCAAACTGAATAGACATAGAAACATCAATTTGCCTCGCAGACATCCCATCAAGTTGACAGTGAGTTGACCATAAGGCAATGTCACTGACTGTACATTTTTGAGTGTAAATTCCGTATCTTAGGCATTATCACAGCCCTGCTGGGGCTCAAAACACAATACCTCAAAGTAAGACACATTGGCATGCTGAGTACTTTGAACTGAAGGAAATTGGAAGGGCCTCAGAAGCAAGAAGTTTTCTCTTTCTCCTACCATCCTTTCTCCCCTGAAAGTGCATCTTACAAACTGTTTACTCCTCCCTGAAATCAAGCCATAAAACCTAGAAATGTTATCCTCTGACTTTCCCCACCTTTCTCCCAAAGATCCTTATGTGACAGGTGTTATGTCCTGGAAAAAAGAATGCTAATCAGAAAAGCAGAGAAGAATCTAAAAGAAAAGAAAAAAAAGGGCCTTGTTGAGTTCCTTCAGTTTGTTATCAAGAGATCATACTCTTTATATCCAATTATATTTCTGCACAGCTGTCCATCCATTCTTTACCAAACCTATGCATAAAAATACATGATTTTAGCTGGGCTCGGTGGCTCAGCCTGTAATCCCGTGCTTTGGGAGGCTGAGGTGAGTGGATTGCCTGAACCCATGGGTTTGAGACCTGCCTGGGCAGGTGGGACCTCATCTCTACAATGAATCAAAAAAAAAACTAACCGGGTGTGGTAGTAGTGCGCGCCTGTAGTTCCAGCCACTTGGAAGGCTGAGGCGGAAGGATTGCCAGAGCCCAGCAGTTCGAGGCTGTGGTGGCCAGGAGCGGCCACTGCACTCCAGTCTGGGCGACAGAGTGAGACTCCAACTCAAAAAAAAAAAAAAATACATGATTTTCTCTGGATCTTTGAGTCTTCATTTACGAAGTTTCTTGTGTCTTGTAAACTTTGTTAAATACATTTGTTATGTTTTTCTTTTGCCAATCTGTCTTTTTTTCTTACAGGAATGTCAGTCATGACCTTTGTAATGAATGAAAAAATTATATTACCTTTTTTGTTTCTACAGTCCCTTGACAAGCACCATGCCTGGAACATGTTAAATTAATGATGCTGGACAGTTGAATGAATGTTATTGCAATGATTGCCTCTGATGTGACTATTAAAGTAAGTGACCTTTTCCTACTGAATATTCCTTTCATGCCACTCTGAGAGTTGCAGAATATCAACTTTGGTGAGAAATCACAGTCAAGGCTAAATAAGTAACAGAAACTGACTGCAAACACCTTTCTTTTTTATTTTTATTTATTTATTTATTTATTTTTTTAATCAGTATTTTTTATTATCATATTGTGGGGTACAGTTAAGGATTAGGTATACAAATATGCTTCGTTCAGACACCCTTGGTGATAAGAGGTGTCTCCCCGTCCCCAGACAGATATTGAGTATCATTAATC
>CAUYQG010127073.1:0-12177 GCA_963574415.1 Tarsius wallacei | reverse complement strand
TACTGGGAATATACCCTGAAGAACTCAAATCACTCTATAAAAAAGATACCTGCACACGTATGTTTATCGCAGCATTGTTCACAATAGCAAGAACCTGGAAGCAACCATGCTGTCCATCAAAAGAGGGCTGGATTAAAAAATGTGGTACATACACACGATGGAATACTACACAGCCGTAAAAAAGAACAAAATCATGAATTTCGCAGCAACCTGGATGGAACTCGGGTCTATAATACTGAGTGACCTCTCACAGAAACAAAGATCTGAGTATCACATGTTCTCACTCATATAGTGAAATTGAACATCCAACATATTCTATAAGTAAATGACTGACAGTGGTGGGAAACTATGGGGGGGGGAGATGGGATTAATGGTAGTCAATATCTGTCTGAGGACGGGGAGACACCTCTTATCAACAAGGCTGCCTGAACGAAGCATATTTGTATACCTAACCCTTAACTGTACCCCACAATATCATAATAAAAAATATTGATTATTTAAAAAAAAAAACACAATCTCATTCACAATTGCCACCAAAAAATGAAATGCCCTGGCATCTACCTAACCAGAGAAGTGAAAGATCTTTACAATGAGAACTACAAAACACAGCTCAAATAAATCAAAGAGGATATAGACAAATGAAAGAACATCCCTTGTTCATAGATTGGAAGAAGCAACATTGTCAAGATGTCCAACCTACCCCTAGGCAATCTACAGATTCTACACAATACCCATCATATTACCAACTTCATTTTTCTCAGACCTGGAAAAGACAGCACAGAAATTCATATGGAAACAAAAAAGAGCACAATAGCCAAAACTATCTTCAGCAGAAGGAACAAAGTGGCAAGTATCACACTTTCAGGCTTTCAAGTGTACCATAAGGCACAGTAATCAAAACAGCCTGATACTGCTACAAGAAAGGGCATATAGACCAAGGGAACAGGACAGAGGTTCCAGAAGCAAAAACTTGACCTCTCAACCAACTCATCTTTGACAAAGTCACCGCTAATAACCACTGGGGAGAAGAGACCTTGTTTAGCAAATGATACTGGGAATACTGGCTGACCACATGCAGAAGAATAAAACAGGACCCCTACCTATCACTAAATACAAAAGAAAAATCAACTCAAAATGGATCAAAGACCTAAACATAAAACCTTAAACTATAAGAATCCTAGAAGAAAGCACAGGAAATGCTCTTTTGCACATTGGAGTAGGCAGCCAATTCTTGGTCAAGTCCTCAAAAACATATGCCATAAAAGATAAGATAGATAAGTGAGACCTTATCAAACTGAAATGCTTTTGCACAGTAAAAGAAGCCACCAAGAGAGTGGGGAGACAACACACAGAATAGGAAAAAAATATTTGTTAATTGTGTATCTGGCAAAGGCCTAACATCCAGGATCTACAGGAACTCAAATGAGCCAAAAGGTAAAAAACAAACAACCCTATTAAAAAATTGACTGAGGCATTAATAGACAACTCTCAGAAGAAGACATATGAGCAGCCAACAGACACATGAAAAAATGCATAGCCTCCTAATCATCAGAGAAATGCAAATTAAAACCACATTTAGATACCACCTAACTCCAGTAAGGATGACCATCATTAATAAATAAAAAACAATAGAAGCTGGCATGACTGCAGAAAAAAGGAACACTTCTACACTGTTAGTAGGAGGACAAACTAGTTCAATCTCTATGGAAAATATTGTGGCGATTTCTAAAGGAACTAGAAATTAGGCTTCCATATGATTCAGCAATCTCCCTTCTGGAAATTCATTTCACAAAAGGACACCTGCACATGCATGTTTATTCCCAAAGCAGGAAACCAACCCTATTGCCCGTTGAAACCAGACTGGACAGAAAAAATGTGGTAATATAAAGTCATAAAGAAGGACGAAATCATGGATTTCACAGCAAATTGGATGGAGTTGGAGACAATCATATTTAGTGACTTATCACAGAAACAAAGAACCAAATACCACATGTTCTTTCTCATAGGTGGGACCTGAACATTAACCACAATAACACAAGGGAGGCATTGGCAGTAGTGGGACAGTGCCAGAGAAGTGAAGGGGAGGGCACGTGGCATCATAAAGGGTACCTGGTCCTAAACCAGGGGAAGTGAGGACTGGTTGGAGGCCCAAACTTCACCTGCACTTAGATTACTTATGTACCTGATCCTGACTTGTACCCCACATCTCTATAATAAAATAAAGTGATAAAAAAAAGAGAGAAGACCAAATTATAGTTTTGTATCCATGTACTCTTACTATTAAAGCTCATTTTTAAAACCCTTGTAAGTTCATTTTACTTTAATCAGTTCAACCACAAAATATTTTCTTTTACTTTCTTCTCTTCCTGATTTTCTATATCCACTCAGTATTATCTATGTTATTACATCCTCTATTCATCTATAAACAACCTTTAACTAATCTATAACTAAAGAACATTATTCTTTTTCTTAACAAAAATATATTATCATACCTTTTAACACCTTACTTTCCTTGTACAGAATTGTTTGTCTTCTTTCTAGTGGTTTTAATTAGACATAATAAGCATACATTAAACTCTTAGAAACATTAATATTCAGTGAAAACCTGAGAAATAAGCAGTTTCTTAACTGTTCTGTACCAACATTTTACAAATATTTTATATTTTTTAGATATATAGGCCTTCCCATAGAACAATTTTTCAATGTGGAACAGGACATATTTACTAACAGACCCAAATGTATCTTGTATTTTCATAAAATTTAAGGAATGCAAAGTAAGTAAACCTATATTCATAAATAGCATTTCAGTACTTTATCTTATTTGGAAATAATATAGATACTCAATACACATCTATCCTTTAATTTAATTTAGCAAAACTCTAAGGGTATAGTTACCAAAGAGATTAGGAAACCTTTTTAAACAAAGATATCATAAAACATAATTATTGTTTAAAAGTGCATTAGTAGATCTTTATCCCACTTACATTTTCCTTAACTTACTTAATATTAAACCAACATATTAAATTAATCTTATTTACCAAAGATTTACCAAAGTCATATGACTTTAAAAGCCTCTAGTTCAATCTGTTGTAACACTATAAGAAAAGGACTTACAGTGGTGGGAAACTTTGGGGTGGGGAGGGAAAGGGAGATGGGATTAATGGTAGTCAATATCTGTCTGGGGACGGAGAGACACCTTTTATCAACAAGGGTATCTGAACGAAGCATATTTGTATACCTAACCCTTAACGGTACCCCACAATATCAAAATAAAAAATATTGATTAAATTTTTTTTTAAAGTCTCTAGCTCAGTTACTATATTTACTGCAGTTTTAGGAGTATTAAATTTGTGGGTACTAATTTATCTTTAAGCCAATTTAAAATTCCTTCAAAGAATTTTATACCTGGTAAACACAACATACATTACACATGTTTAAATATATACAAAAATACAGATGGGTATAAGCAAAGATATAATTTATATTTCAAAATTTTAGTCATGAGGTGGGCACAAAGATATAAAGCTCAGTAATTTTTAAGGCAACTTAAAACTACCTGTTTACATGACTGAAACCATTTACAGTATTAATAGAAAAGACCTTCAAAATTTTTCATTTGTTCAATTTTTAAATGGTCTCTTTGCCTTCTGATGCTTATTTCTAAAAGATAGAAGTTTGTGTCTAAAAGATAGCTATCAAGGTCTAGAGGAGACAAGGTAGGAAATTTACCTCCCAAAGGTCCAGAGAAAACAAATGCAAGTTTTTAAAAAAAGGAATGTGGGATGTGTCAGATAAGACACAGAGAAGGATTTTAAATAGGTGCCTAAATAACATAAAATTTTAGTCATTTATTACAGAATTTTACAAGAAAGTATATAGGTAGGCCTGGGAGAAACTTCAGAAATCTAACTACAGTTTGGCAATAGAAACCTGAGTCCAGAACCTATGATAATTCCTCTAAGTAATTTTAATCTACTGACCACCAATTGAAAGATGTAGATACTTGAAGGAAAAGATACAAGAAACTGGATGGAAGATTGAAGGTGTCACAAGGAAGAAGGGGTCAGAAGTAAATGAAAGAATAAGTTTTAGAGAAACCAGATTGGGGAGAACTTAAATCTCCCAAAAAGATCAATGAAGTTCTATATTATCTTTAGCAAAAAATTTGCTTGTTTCTTTTTTTATTTTAAAGATGTAGGGTACAATTCAGGATTAGGTATACAAGTGGTCATAATACAGGTAAAGTTTTGGCCTCCCTTTGGTCCCCACTTTGCCTGGTTTGAGACCCTTACTGTTGCTGTGCTTTCCCTGCCCCTGGTAATATCACACTACTGCAAATCCCTTTCTTATAGTTTTATGGTAGATGTTCCAGGTCTGTTTATGAGTGAGAACATATGGTAACCAGTTCTTTGTTTCAGTGACAGATCACTGAGTATTAAAGAATAGACATCCAAGTTACTATGAAGTTCATAATTTTGTCCTTCTTTATGGCTGCATAATATTCCATTGTGCATATGTACCACATTTTTTTATCCAGTCAAGTTTTGATGGACAGCAGGTTTGGTGCCATGTTTTTGCTATTGGGAATAGTGCTTCAATAAACATGCATGTGCAGGTATATTTTTGGTAGAATGATTTTAGTTCCTCCAGGTATATTCCCAGAAGGGGGATTGCTGGGAATATGGAAGGACAATGTCTAGTTCTTTTAGAAATTGCAATGCTTTTCCATAGAGATTGAACTAGTTTGCATTCCCACCAGCAGTGTAGAAGCATTCCCTTTTCTCTGCATCCTCACCAGCATCTGTTGTTTTTTGTTTTATTAATGATGGTCATCCTTACTGGAGTTAGGTGGCATCTCAATGTGGTTTTGATTTGCATTTCTCTGATTAGTGAGACTGAGCACTTTTTCATGTGTCTCTTGGCTGCCCATATATCTTGTATTGAAAAGTGTCTATTCATGTATTTTGCCCACTTTTTAATGGGGCTGCCCCCTCCCCACCTTGGGCATGTTTGAGCTCCTTGTGGATCCTGGATGATAGGTCTCTGTCAGATATACAGTTGGCAAATATTTTTTCCCATTCTATGGACTGTCTCCTCACTCTCTTGATGGTTTCTTTTGTTTTACAGAAGCTTTTCAGGTAGATGAAGTCCCACTTGTCTATCTTATCTCTAATGGCATGGACATCTGAGGTTTTGATAGAAATTGGTTGCCTTCTCCAATATCAATAAGGATGTCTCCTGCATTTTCTAAGATTCTTCGGGGTTGAGGTTTTACATTTAGGTCTTTGATCCATTTAGAGTTGATTTTTGTGTATGGTGATGGGTAGGGGTCCTGTTTCAATCTTATGCATGTGGTCAGCTAGTTTTCCCAGTAACATTTACTGAATAGGTTCTCCTCTCCCCAGTGGTGGATGGTGCAGGCTTTGTCGAAGATGAGTTGGTTGAGAAATTGAGGTTTTGCTTCTGGAATCTCTATCCTGTTTCATTGGTCTATATGCCTGTTCTTGTACCAATACCAGGCTGTTTTGATTATTGTAGCCATATAGTAAAGTTTAAAGTCTGGAAGTGTGATGCCATGCACTTTGTTTCTTTTTATGAGGATTGTTTTGTCTATTTGTAGTTGTTTATGTTTCCATATGAATTTTTGTATTGTCATTTCCAAGTCTGAGAAGAATGATGTTGGTAATTTAATGAGTATTGTATTAAATCTGTAGATTGCCTTTGGTAGGATGGAGAGTTTAACAATGTTGATTCTTCCTATTCATGAGTATAGAATATTTTCCCATTTGTTTGTGTCTTCTTGGATTTCTTTGAGCACTATTTTGTAATTTGCATTGTATGGGCCTTTCATTTCTCTGGCTAGAAAGATGCCAAGATATTTCGTGTGTGTGTGTGTGTGTGTGTGTGTGTGTGTGTGTGTGTGTGTGTGTGTCTGTTGTGAATGGGAATGTGCTTTTTATTTGGTTCTCTGCCTGTTTGTTGTTGGTGTATAAGGTTGTAGCTGTCTTTTGCACATTTATTTTGTACCCTGAGACTTTGCTGAAGTCTTTTATCAGTGCAAGGAGGTTTTTGACAGATTCTCTTGGATTGTCAAGGTATAGGATCATATTTTCAGCAAAGAGGGATAAGTTAACTTCCTCTTTTCCTATTTGGATACTCCTGATTCTTCCTCTTGTCTAATTGCTCTAGCTAGGATTTCTAACACAATGTTGAACAAGAGGGGTGAGAGTGGGCAGCCTTGTCTTGTTCTGGTTTTCAGGGGAAATGCTTCCAACTTCTGTCCATTTAGCAACATGCTGGCTGTGGGTTTATTGTAGATGGCACTTACTATTTTGAGGTCCTTCCATGCCCAGTTGTTCAGGGATTTTTATTGAGAAGTAAGGCTGGATTTTATCAAAAGTTTTTTATGCATCTAATGGTATAGTCATGTGGTTCTTGTTTTTACATCTGTTGATGTAGTTAATTATATTTACGGTCTGGTGGATGTTGAACCAGCCCTGCACCCCAGGAATGAAACCTGCTTGTTCATGGTGGATGATTTTTGAGATGTGTTGTTGGATCTGATTTGCTAGAATCTTATTGAGAATTTTTGCATCTATGTTCATCAGGGATACTGACCTGTAGTTCTCTTTTTTTGTTGGATCTTTACCTGGCTAGGGTATCAGTGCGATGTTAGCTTCATAAAATGATTTGGGGAGAATCCATGTTTCTCAATTGCCTGGAATACTTTCAATAGGATAGGTATCAGCTCCTCCTTGTATGTTTTGTAGAATTCCACTGGAAAGCCATCTGGTCCACGACTTTTTTTGTAGGTAATTTTCTTATGACAGAGTCAATTTCCTGGGTTGTTATGTTGTTATTGGTCTATTTTGTGTCTCTGTGTCTTCTTGTTTCAATCTTGAGAGGTTGTGTGATGTCAGAAAGTCCTTCATTTCATGTAGGTTATCAGGATTTTTCCATACGGGTGTTATCTTCAGCAAACATTAATGGCAGCAAGAAAGGAAGTAGACAGAGCACATAGTTAGCAGAGGATCAAGAAGAGAGTCATTCAGTCAAATGAGATATTCCCATGGGAAAAGCAATACCCTATATTGAGAACAGAGGCCTTTAAAAAAGTATAGTTTGAATAACAGCTTTCAATTAAGCTAACATTTTACTATAGAGCTTTGTTATAAAAAATTTTCCTTCTGTTTCTTAAGTTCAAAAGAGTTCCACTTCCAATGTACTGATTTTTTCTCCTGAAGGCAATAGAGCAAGTTCTACAGTTGGTGAAAACAATAAGTGGATTTTGAGTTACCTCTAATATTCTATTTTTTTCTAAAGGTTTAAGTTGCAAGGTAAAGATTGTTCATTTTAAATTTGTCCACTTATTTCTTTCTATCAGGGAGCAGATATTCAACTAAGATGGAATACAAAAACTTTGCTACAGATTTAGGGCTGTATGTCTTTAAAAGATTTTAATAATCCAGTTTATTTCTTTGTGTACACAGTTCCATTTTAGCTTAGAAGAGAAAGTTTAAAAAATTCATATCATACTCAATATTAACCAGAACTCTAAACCAATGGTATACCTACAAGTGACTCAGGGCACATATACAATTAGGTTTTACTTAAGCTCAAAACTAATGAAAGTGTTCACAGTTTTAACCAAGGCCTTCAAAAAGAAAACAAAAAGATGTAGCCCTTTAAAAATCTTTGGGAGATTACTCTCGAAGACAGGCAAAAGGAAATAAAAACTTAGGCAACAATCAATGGAATTAGTGGCAAATGGAGTACAAATCATAGTTCTGTCCATCCATATTCATTGGGTTCTCTATCTTTAGGTTGACCACCTACATAGGAATGTCTGATAACCCAATGCACTCCTGATAGACAAATAATCAGAACAAGACAAGCAGGAAAACGAAAGTTGTTTATGAAATGAAAAAGATCACTACATACCCAAAAGTCAAAAGTTATACAATTCAAAACCAACAACTCAAACTAATTCTTATCAACTTATTTAAAATAATTCTAATAAATGTCCCTGTCCTATGCCAAAGGAATTTACTGAAGAAATGGAATTGGATTTAAATGAGAAGAGTTTCAAATCAAATCAAGGTCTTAGAAATTTAAAATATCTTTTGGTTTAAAGGAGTTTAACTTTGTTCTCAATCTGACTTTTTTTTAATGTTGTCAAGGGAGTCTTTAAGGCTAACTCTCATATTTTTGGTGGTTTCTTCTTAATCTGACCTTCTCATAGATACCAATAGTTTAACATGCATGTTCTTTTACAAAATTTTTCCTTTTAAATATAGTTCATTTACTTATCCCAAAAGCAATTCAAGCCAATAAGCCCATTTATGGAAAGATCAGGGGTAACTTTCCAGGTTTAGAATACTATACTATAGCATTCCAAAATGGGTGCAGAAGTATGATCCACTTCCCACTATGATCCAAAAATTCACACTCAGAGATGAAGTAGAAAGCAAGAAACCCTTATTGTCACAAGTGGTAAAGAATGGTATTTGTATGAATGGTGTCTCTGGGCACTCACTTTCCTGGTGGCACAAAAAATGTGGGACACCTCCAGTGATGGACACCCTAAACTAGGGCATGAGGAAGATGTCCTACTGGGACAAGAGTTGAGATGAAAATAAGCACCTAGCGAACTGGAGCCTCTTATTAAATAAGAAGAGCTCCCCAGAAAACTGGCATAATTGGACAAAGAGAATACTGTTTATAACTTCATGTCTTGAGTTTCCAGACAGTAAGGGATAGTTGCCTTGTACAAGCCAACACTTTGTCCCCCTCTGCTGGCAAAGACTAAAGAGACAGATGTTTCAAATGCAGTGACAAAGCCAAGCTTTCAGGACATGAAACAAGATGAAAGGAGACCGCATTTGGTATCTGTTTCAGAAACCCACAGCAATTTGTCTAAACACACACCTGTGTGGTGAGAACCATGACCTCATCAGTGTGAGGCCGTCTTGAACAACATGTTTATGGGAACTATGCCTGTGTCCTGTGCTATTGTTTCCCTTCTTTATGACAAAACCACACAAAAACAGAGTAAAGGAGGGGAAAAGAAAACTTCTGGGAGGGAAAGGGATCAGAGATAAAATACTTATACAAAAAAAGAAAAATCTTCAGTCACTATATCTAAGAACTGGTTCACATACAATTTCTTCTGCTATTCCAAATTTAGAAAGAAAGGGATAAAGAGAAATTTTTACATTTCATTCTTGACTAGGCACTTTAGATAGAGATCTAGGAGAACAGAACTTGGTAAAAATGTTTACCTTTCTTTGTCAGCTTTTGACAGTTGTCCCAGAATCCCACGCATAGATTGCAAAACGAAGAGTGATTTGTTCTCCTGTCTGGTTAGCCAAAACCACTGAAGCAAAGATAACTTCCCTTCCACTGTCTGAAGGTTTGAGAATTGAGTTTGTTGAAATAAAGGGACAATAGAAAACAGCAAAAAAAGCTTACAAAATTATTAATGTGCAAGCACATAGACATCACACAAAGTATGAAACTCAAGAAAGAATCAGATAATTGAAGCTTAAATACCTTCTTTTATGGAACAAAAGAAGTGGCATGTAGGCAATTTTACAGGAAGAATAAATGATTTTTAAGGGAGTTGAATGGGCTTGAAGGGCAGAAAATAGCCTGGGACAAATTTTTTCTGGGATCTAGGTGTGGTACCAACTCACATCTTTTTCTGCTAATTAATGTTCTCTGATGAGATTATAGAAGGAGGGACCAAGACAATTGTATACAATCTGGAGGAATTTCTCTTACTCCAATAAGGGAACTTGAAATTAAGCATCTCCCTGCTGTTTAAGAGAAGCTGAGGGGTAAGAGGCAGGGCAATGGGAGAAGGTAGAAGAGACTTTGGTTTGATGCTTTTTCAGTTCAAAGTACTCAGCATGTCAAATACCCATACTTTGGATTCAAGTTCTGGACCCAAACACTATGTAATAGGGAAAAAAAAAAAAAAAAAAAAATTTTCCATCTTATTCAGTTAAATCTCAATCTAATTCAATAATATAAACATTCCTTTTGGGTGACGCTCAGCACTTTTATGAGAAATATGTCTCAGTCTTACAGATTTCTTCACATTTAGAACCCCTCCTTAGCTTCTCTTCAGTCTGGTACTGAGGCTAGGTGATATGGTGGTAGTGGTGGCTAGTGTGTGCATTCAGCAGAGGAAATGATTTATGGTCCATTAGTCCAAGGTCTTATGTCTCCTCTGGTCTTGGGACAATATCCCTGTCTGCCTTACTTGTTGGCAAACTGCTGGCATCTAGAGATAAACACTGGGGCTTGTCTACTCTTTTGGCTCCAGTAATGACATCAGAGAGCTTTGGTCATCTCTTCCTGGCTGGCTGAGTCTCCACCTTGGCTTTTCTTGAATGCAGACCCCAGATTGTGCTGAGATAATCCATCATCTGGTTCATTGACCCAGGAGTCCACCACATGTCTTTACTGAGGAATAGCCTTGTCCCTCACAGTAAATAGGATGCCTTTCCTGTTAACTCTGTTCCACTCTCTTCATCTCTTTTTCTCACAATTACTTGGTCCAGAAAGAAAGAATATTTTCTGTTATATCTGTCTTCTCCAGACCACAGGCTCAAGGTAAACCTTAATGGCCAACTGGGGCATTTTCTCTCCACATTGGAAGAATTCTGGGATTGAATACTTCAAGCCTTGATATGCTAAATAGTATCTAAGGGGATTGAGAAAAGTCTAATTCTTAAGTCTAATGTCCTCTTGCTGATTCCTACTTTGATTTAAAGAAGCTGATTATCATCTCCTTTCTTATGCAAACTTTCTAAATTAAATTTTAACCACACTGCAGACAGATGAATATCTTCGAGCTATTTAGAAAGGCCAAAGAGAAAAGATAAATATATGTCTGTGTGTATGTGCATCTTCCATTGTGTGTTTCATATAGTATTGTGTTAACAATGAAATTGGTGACTTGTTGTGAATAATGAAATGCATTATTAATCTTTGCTGTGGAGACACTATCAGAGTTCCCATTTACCATCATGGACAAAACTGTCTTTTGAATGTTTGAATTGCAACAATATGTAAGGAAAAAATGGTGCACTATTAAGAGATAGGACATTCATCATTTGTTTGTTTTCATTAGAACACACACTTTCCCTGTTCAAGTGGAGGCTGCCCACAAATGGGTCATTATGCTGATAGATTTGCTAAGAAAATAAATGAAATGGGCCAGAAATGTTATCAAAACACTGGTGATGCCAATAATTTTGCCCATAAGTTTCTATTTTCTTTTCCTTATATTCATAATGCTATATATTTTATCATGTTCACTGTAAATGTGTGAAATGTTTTTCTAAACAAAAGCTTTAACCACTTCTTCTCATTGTATAGAAATGCTCAATACTGTGCTCAAGGTAACTGTGGCTAATTACAGTGGCAGAACAAAATTTGGAGCCTAATGACACAAAAATAAATTCCTTCACATTTGATTCTTGTTCTGAATTCAGGCTTCCTCTGCTTCAGCCTCTTTGCATTCAGTCAAAATTTCACTGAGCAAAACTGAGGTTTTGTTCAAGCAGAAAAGTAATCCAGGAGAGAGAAATGGCAAAAGTTGTGGAACTATGGAGTTGATGGATTCAAGAGATATTTAGGATTGTAGGGTCCATGGATGATAGGAATTAGAGGATGAAGGAATTATGAGGCATAAGAGTAGGCTGCAAGTGCCTTTGCTGGATAATAGAGAAAAAAAAAAACTATTTGGATAAGAGTGAATGGTGTTAACAATTTTTCAAATACCCTAATGACAAGTTTTATCCTAATCACAATTTATCTCAGAGTACCTCCAAGTGGCAAAAACTGATAGTTCAGTATTGATAAATAACAAGGGAACTTTCTTTTGAGTACCACATATTAATGTATTTCCAATGGCAATGGAATGTTGCCAGAAGCCACAATCGCTAAGGAAAGTAAGGTTAAAGGGACTTGAGGACAGGAAAAATGCCGGCTGTGAGAAAGACTCCAGCCAAATGCGGCCATGCTGGAGGTGAAAGCCCCATGGATCCTGTTTGACAGACCTTCCCTAACTTTGAAGGATTGCGTGCATAAGCTGAAAAATGTTCCCACTTTAATTGAGATAGTAGTTGCACAACTAAATGATGGCATTTGACAGCAAAGTTATAC
>CAUYQG010127071.1:0-12942 GCA_963574415.1 Tarsius wallacei | reverse complement strand
GAGGTGAGTGGATTGCCTGAGCCTGCGGGTTCGAGACCCGCCTGGGCAAGCGAGACCTCATCTCTACAATAAATCAAAAAATTAGCCGGGTATGGTAGCACGCGCCTGTAGTTCCAGCTCCTTGGAAGGCTGAGGCGGAAGGATTGCCGGAGCCCAGCAGGTCGAGGCTGCGGTGGTCGGGAGCGGCCACTTCACTCCAGTCTGGGCAACTGAGTGAGACTCCAACTCAACAACAACAACAACAACAAAAAAGAATACAAAACATTACCATTCTTTTAACTTTGTTTTTAAAATATTGTTTTTCATAAAACATGTTATACATGGTAATATGTAAGGATTATTGTCATTTTTAATGAATTATGAATATTTTAAGTGTCTCAGTTTAAATTTTATTATGGCAAATATTAATAGATATAGCCATATAAAGCAAAACTTTTCAGGGTTCTCCATAATTATAATTTTTAGACTGTGTGAGGATACTGAGACAAAAAATTTGAGAACCACTGTTTTAGCGTATACTAGAACTTTATATAAAAGGGTTATTAGCAATAAATATTTCATCATAAGAATATACCACAGTCGATGAATTTTTAAATATATACCCATGAAAACACCATCTAGATAGCGATATAAAATATTGGCATCATTACCACCACCACCCCAAAGGTAGGTATTATTCTGACATCTGTGGATCTCATGTGAAAGGAATCATAAAGAATATATTTTTTTATATCTGGCTTCTTTGGCTCAGCATCATGCTTATGAGATTCAACTACGTTGTGAGCAATCATGGTTTGTTTTTTTTTCTTTACTTCTAACACTAGTTCTTGTATCTATCCATACCTGTGCTCTTTCATTTTTCTGTATTTTTCTATGGAATGGCTTTTAATCTTATATTTCTACATCCAGACATATCCATTATGCAAAGGTGCAAGAATCTAACAACTTTATTATGCCTCTAGTATAGTCAGGCTTTGAAATTTACATATTGAAATACAAGTCATTATAAATTACTTTCTTTTATTTCTCCTTTATATCACTGTTAGGGTATTATATTGACTTTTTAAAGATTAAATGTAAAGGCTGGCTATTTTATCTATGAATCTCATTTCAGGACAATAAAGGAAGTGTTATTAAATATTTACTGTTAAAAAGGGGGTTGGAGGACAGTGAGTTCAACAAGATTGAGACTGCTTCCTTAGATCAGTATTTATTCTCATCTTAACTCATCATCCTTGCTGAAATACAGAACCTAACGGCAATAACATTACCGTACAAAGAATTAATCACTTGCTTCATAATGACATGTTTTTAGTAAGATTATCATTTATTTTTAAAATGGAATTTTTCCAAGAGATGACATTTCTGGCCAGTTGTCCAAAATTTTCAGTGATGAGTAGAAACTTCATGTTTGAAGATTGGCATCTTGAATTATGTGCAAAATTCTAATATTGATTTATAGAGGACATTATTTTTGTTGTATATGATCATATTTATCTCCCCAGTAGTTCATTTACATTAGTTAATATTAAATAAGCAAAGTGGTTTTTCTGTTTTTCTAAGTCTGAACACTTTCTAAATTCATGCCTCAGAAGTTTATTTATTCCAAGAAAATTATTCAAGCACCATTAATTGCAAAGTGTTTTATCTTATCTTCACTTTGGGAAAAAAAGCAAAATGGTAGCTAAAAGAGAGTTGTCTCACTTTTCAAGTTAGACTGCCTTGATTTTTGACCTGGCTTTACTAAACAAATCACTTCCCTGTCTGCCTCAGTTTCCTCATCTATCAAATGGGGGTCATCATACCTACTTTATAATAGACTTTTTGTAAGTACAATATGGAAAAAATATAACACGAGACACTTAGAATAGTGTTTTTAGTAAGCTTTTAGTTAAGTGATCAATAAGGGACTATTATGCAGCCATAAAGAAGGACAAAATTATGGACTTCGCGGCAACTTGGATGGATTTAGAGTCGATCATACTATCACAGAAATGAAGAACTGAGTACCACATCTTCTCACTCATAAGCAGACCCTGAACACTTATCATAATACTATAAAAAAGGGTTTGGCAGTAGCGGGGGTTGCAGGGAGGCACAAACATAAATAAGTGTACCTGATCTCAAACCAGGTGAAGTGGGGCCATAGCTGTGTGATGGCGATGGCCACTTGTCTACCTAATCCTGAATTGCACCATACATCTTTAAATTAAGAAGAAAAAGAATACCTTTTGGTTATTATTGGTTATCATGACTTTAGAAATACTAAATATAAAACAAATATTATTATTAGCTAGTATGACTTTAGAAATAAGAACAAGTGGTGAGACTAAAAATTGCTCCTCTAATGAATTTTGTGGAATAAGTTTTCTTCGTGGGCAATAAGCATATATTGACTGTTAATGTTTAGGTACTTGGGAATTAAAGATACATACACCAACTTATTCCATTCTCCCAACAGTTTTAGAGCTAGGTAATATTCTTCTTATCACTTTGAAGTTGAAGAAACAGAAACACTGATATATTAGATAACATATTTGCAGGATAAGCTAGGATCTGAACCTGGGTAGTTTGAGTCCCAACTCTGTGTTCTTAATTATTTCATTATGACATGTTGCCGCAAAAAACGAACAAAAAACGTTTGACTCATTTAACAGGAAACAAAAAAAAGAGCAAAACAAAGTTATGGTTTTCCTTTTTCTAGGTGATTGTCATAAAATGGCTTTCTACCAAAGCAAAGAGAGATGAGTATTGAACACTTACTTTGAGCCAGTTACTATCTTAAGCCATTTGCATTACCTTCCCCTTGTTAATCCTCGTGACTCTAACGGGGTAGGAACTGTTATGCTCACCCCTGTTCGCACGTGTGGAAAACAGAAGTGCTTTAATTTTCCTAAGGTCATACAGCAAGTAAAAGTTGAAAGCATGATGCAGCCCCAGGTGCTTGATTGTCATACTGACTGTCACTAATGTCCCATTTATTCTTTGCATTGTTTAATGACCAGCTTTTTAATTGCGCTTACTATTCTTTTAAAAGCAGCTTTGAATGCAACAGGCAGCAAAAATTTATCTCCTCCACTACCTAAGTTTCAGTAGAAAAACGATTGCTTTGAAGGACATGTAAATGCATAGACTTACTCTGCATAAAGCAGTGTGAAGGCCCCAAAACTCAAGGACAGTACTGTAATGGATAAATACAGCAAATTTAGCATGCTGATGAAATTTTTCATTATCTTGTTGAACCTTAAACTTTAAGGCAGCTGAATGAAAATCATTAACCTCAAAGAGTATTTCATTAAATAGGCAAGTCTTTATTATTAACCCTTCAGTGCTTCTTGGCTCAGCAGTAGTTCCTGAGACTGTGTCTAATAATATGAATGGATCACACAGGCATGTTGTAGGGCTGTACCTCTATGGAATTGAATAGGGACAGCACAAGATCTGAGAGGCTGAAAAAAAGACCTGGGACAGTGGGTGAGATATAGGTTTCTTGGGGACTTACATACAAAGGGCACCCAAAAGTGAGCAGCAGGATGGGATTATCACTAGCCCCTTGCAGAAGCCATGCCGTTTATGTAGCAATCCTCACTTAGCAACCTCCATCTGGCAACTTCCACCTAGCCCAAAACAAAGGGCCTCAGTTACTTCTACGTCTTGAGTTCCAAGGAAAGGGCCAAGGGTTCTGGTGTTCATCATAGATAAGGAGTAAACCTCTAGGATGGCCACTCCTGGATTCCTTAGCTCAGAACTTTGAACAAACCATTCTTCTTAGACCACAGAGACTTTCTCAAGGTATGCTTGCATCATTGCTGTTCGCCACACACATGTGCCTCATGTTTTGAATGTCTTAGAGCTGATTATTGGAAACTCCAGCGCCACTGGGTGACTGGAGTAAATTACATGCATATTCTCTCAAATTGCAGAAGTTTTTACGCTTTGTGTGGCATAGAACCTAAAGCTCTAGCACATAGCTGTAGATACATACTATGCTCAGCACTGAAAAGTTGACCAGAAATAAGTACCAATGCTTTACAATTTCTGAAACTTCCATTTCTGTCCCTCTGAAGCCTGATCTCCCTCCTACTCTAGCCTCACTATGACCCAAATTGTCATTTGTATGCTTCTTTTCCGTTTTCCCTTCCCTATCCCTTAGATCCTGCTTCATAGATTTGCTGTAGTAATACAGAACAGAATGAGGCATTTTCTTATGAGTCCATAAATTCCTAATGAATGATCTTGTTATGTCATGACCAAAGTCTATAGGTGTGCTGAGTAATAGCATTTATAAAATGGTTGCAATAATGCTACCTTCTCTTGATGCCCTATCTGTAGTTTACATTGAATTTTGAACAGTAGAGCTTTTTAAATGAACCTATTTGGAAATAGTTGTAGAATCGCATGCACTTGTAAGAAATAACACCGAGGGATCCCATGTACCCCTTTACTCAGTTTCCCACAGTGATGATTGTCTCAGTCCATTATCTGTTGCTTTTAGCAGAATGCCTGAAAAGGGTAATTTATAAAGAAAAAGAATTTTCTTCTTCTTTTTTCTGCTTGTGACCTTGGAGATGCCACAAGATATATTTCTTATAGTTAGAGAGGTTGAGAAGTTCAAGGTTGAAGGACCACGTTTGGTGAGAGCATTCTTGCTGATAGGGAGACTCTGCAGAGTCCCGAGGTGGCACAGGGCATTGAATGGTGAGGGGCTGAGCATGCCAGCTCAGGTCTCTCTTCCTCTTTGAAGCCACCAGTCCCACTCCCATGATAATCCATTAATCCATTAACTCATTAATTTATTAATCCATTCATGAGGGCAGAGCCCTCATGACCCAATCATCTTTTAAAGGCCCCATCTCTCAATTCTGCCATGTTGGGGATTAATTAAATTTTAATATGTGTTTTGGAGGGGACAAATATTCAAATTATAGTATTGACATCTTGCAAAACTGTGCTATAGTATTACAACCAGGATATCAACATTGATAAAAGCTACCGATCTTACTCAGATTTCCCCATTTCACTTGCAATCATTGTCTGTGTATGTGTATATATTTAGATCTGTGCAAATTTATTACTTGTCCTTTCATGTATCCCTACCACAGTCAAGACAGAGAACAGTTCCATGATCATAAGGAGTCCTCCTCTTGCCTTTTTACAACTACTCTCACCTCTTTTGATTCCATCTTTTCTCCACCAGCTTCCTGCAACCAATAACCTGTTCTCTATTTCAATAATTATGTCATTTCAAGAACACTATATAAATGGAATCGTACAGCATGTAACCTTTTGATTTTTTCTTTTTGGTGTAATTTCCTTGAGATGTATTAATAGTTCATTCATTTTCATTGCTAAGTAATATTTTATTGTACGGACATACCACAGTTTGTTTAACCATACACCCATTGAAAGACATCTGGTTATTTATAGTTTTGGGTTACCACAAATAAAGCTGCTATGAACTTTCATGCACAGGTTTTTGTATAAACCAAAGTTTTCATTTCTCTGAAATACAAATCAAAGAGTGCAATTGCATATGATAGCTGTGTGTTTAGTTTTTTAAAAAATTGCTAAACTGCTTTCCAGAGTACCTGTATCATTTTCAGACTCACCAACAGTGTATGAATAGAACAAAGAGTCTTCTTAGCCTGAGTACCAGTCATGAAGAAATTTGCCTTGCTGCAGTCCCTGGCTGCCTAGCAGGTCTTGGTAAGGAGAGGAGTCTCAGGACTAGTGGGGAAGAAAGGCCTTCTGGCTGCTTATTCTCCTAATTGATGGGTTCCTTTACCTGTGCTGCCTGGCTTACCTTCTGTGGCCATTGGGACTCCTATTCAACTCATGGAGGGATAAGCCTGCCTGGGCTGCCTTCTGTTGTATGTTAGGGGTTGGGAAGCATCAGGCCTAGGTTACTTTCTTGTGTTTTGCAGGGGAGTAGCGGAAGGGTAACATGCTTTGCCACTGTCTTCCTCTAGTTTTGGGGTCTCTAACCAGTTTGCCTGCTTTTTCACTATAGGCATTTACTGTTGCTCATGAGTCTCTGGGTCAGCTTGGTGCTTTTTCTGATCTTGACTGTGTTCGGTGATACTGAGCTGCAGGTGGCTTTGCTGAGCTAGACTGAGCTGTCTCGCATGTTTGGGGATCCACTGTGGCTGTGGGCTGATCCAGGATGGCCTCAACTTAGTTGTGTTCTTCTCTATGAGCTCTCTGATCCTTCCCTGGGTTTGTCCAAGTAATGGTTGCAGGGTTCCAAGAGAGAGAGTGGAAATGCACAAGGCCTCTTGGGCCTTGACTTGGAGCTGGCAAGCTATTACTTCTGCTGCTTCCTGTCCACCAAAGCAAGTCACAAGATCAACCCAGAGTCAAGGGGAGGGGAAAGACTCCACTTCTCAGTGAGAGGAACTTCAAAGTCATATTGAAGAGAGTATAGGTACAAGGGAGGGTAAAGAATTGAGGCTACTTTTTTGTAATAAGTTTACTTCACCTTTGTTGTTACCCATGTGGATAATTGGATTGGTCTCTTGGAATTCTGAATACCTTTAGCCTATCCAGGGTTGATTAGAGATGGACATCTGTGACATTTCTCCAAGGTCACAAGCAGAAAAAGATTATTTTGTGAACTGAGACTTTGCCAAAGTCTTTTATCAGTGCAAGGAGGTTTTTGACAGATTCTCTTGGGTTTTCAAGGTATAGGATCATATCACCAGAAAAGAGATAACTTAACTTCCTCTTTTCCTATTTGGATACACCTGCTTTTTTTTTCTCTTGTTTGACTGCTCTAGCTAGAACTTCCAACACTATGTTGAACAGGAAGGGTGTGAGTGGGCAGCCTTGTCTTGTTCTGGTTTTCAGGGAAAATGCTTCCAATTTCTGTTTATTTAGCAATACGTTGGCTGTGGGTTTATTGTAGATGGCTCTTCTCTTTTGAGGTATGTCCTCTCCATGCCTAAGTGTTCAAGGGTTTTTATCAAGAAGGGATGCTGGATTTTTTCGAAAGCGTTTTCTGTGTCTAATGATATAATTATGTGGTTCTTGTTTTCACATGTGTTGGTGTATTTAGTTACATTTATGGTCTTGTAGATGTTGAACTAGCCTGGCATCCTGAGGGTGAAGCCTAATTGGTCATGGTGCATAATTTTTGAGATGTGTTGTTGGATCCGATTTGCTAGTATCTTGTTGAGAATTTTTGCATCTATGTTCATCCGGGAAATTGACCTGTAGTTCTCTTTCTTTGTTGAATCTTTACCCGCTTTGGGTATCAGTGTGATGCTAGCTTCACAAAATGATTTGGAGAGAGTTCTGTTTTTCTTGATTTCCTGGAATACTTTCAGTAGGATTGGTATCAGTTCCTCCTTGAATGTTTTTGTAGAATTCTGCTGGAAAGCTGTCTGGTCCAGGGTTTTTTTTTTTGTTGTTTGTTTGTTTTGTTTTTTGTTGTTTGGTACGTAGTTATCTTATGACAGAGTCAGTTTCCTGGGTTGTTATTGATCATTTAGTGTCTCAGTGTCTTCTTATTTCAACTTTGGGAGGTTGCGTAATGTCAGAAAGTCCTCCAATTCGTTTAGGTTTTCAAGTTTGTTTCCATACAGGTATGCATAGTAATATCTGATCATCTTTTCTTTATTTCTTCAGGGTTAGTTGTAACTTGATCTTTTGCACTTCTGATTGTGTTTATATGGGCTTTTTCTCAGTCACTCTGACCAGGCAGTCCATCAATTTTGTTTATCCTTTCAAAGAACCAGTTTTTTGTTTTGTTGATTTTTTCTATGATATTTTTGTCTTCTCTGTGCTATATTTGGGCTTTTACTTTGGTGACCTAGATTCTTTTGCTGAAACTAAGGTTTTGGTGATCTTGCCTTTCTATCTCCCTTAGGTGATTTGTTAGACTGTTAACTTTGATCTTTCTATTTTCTTGATGTGTATGCATAGAAATATAAATTTCTCTCTTAATACAGCCTTCATGGTATCCCAGAAGGTTTGGTAAGATGTGTCTTTGTTTTCATTTGTTTCCAGGAATCTTAATTTCCATTTTGATTTCTGTGCTGACCCAGGAGTTATTCATTATCATGCTGCTTACTGTTCTTTTCTTTGTGTGTTTTAGGGGAATCTCATTGGTGGTGATATTTGTTTTTATTCCACTGTTGTCTGAGAAGATGTATGGCAGTATTTCAATTTTTAAAAATTTGTTTATGCTTGATTTATGGCCAAGGATGTGGTTGATCGTGGAGTACCCTCCATGTGATGATAAATAGGGTGTATATTCTGTGATTGTTGGGTGAAGTGTTCTGTAGGTATCTATTAAGTCCATTTGGTCAAGTGTCAAGTTGAGATTCTAGATCTCCTTATTGATTTTTTTTCCTTGATGATCTATCTAGGGTTGTTAGTGGGGTACTGAAATCCTCGGCTATGATATTATTATAGTCAATATCTTTTTTTAGTTTACTTAGTAGTTGTTTTATAAAAGTTGGTGCTCCTGTGTTGGGTGCATATATGTTTAGGATGAATATTTATTGTTGATGGATTGAACCTCTTATCATTATGAAGTGTCTCTCTGTATTTTTTTAAATTATTGATAGTTTGGATGGATGTTTTGTCTGATATTACATGAGTCCTACCTTTTTTTGTGTTCTGTTCACCTGAAAGTTTGTTTTCCATCATCTAAATTTGATTATTTGGGTGTCCTTTGTAGCAAAATGCATTTCCTGGAGGCAGAATATTATTGAGTTTTTTTGTTTGTTTGTTTGTTTTTTCCACTTTGCCATTCTGTATTTTTTCAGTGGTGCATTTAATCCATTGATGTTCAGGTTGATTATTGAAATGTGAGAGTTTGTCCTGTCATGAGGTTCTTATAAGCCTGTTTTGTTTTATTTTAGCTTCTGTGTTGATATATGTGTGTGTTTTCAATTTTGCATTTGTGAGGTGTGTTGTGGTGATTCTTTGTTTTTCTGCATTCTTGGGAAGTGCATGTTTGTTTGTTTGTTTGTTTTTCTGTGCTTAATACCTTCTTGAGCATCTCTTGTAGAACTGGTCTGAAAACAGCATCATCTTTTCGGGATTGGATGTCTGGGAAGGATTTTAATTCTCCATTGCTACTGAAGCTAAGCTTGACTGGGTAGGAAATTATTGGTTGAAATTGTTTGTCTTTGAGGACTTTGAAAATTGGACTCCAGTCCCTTCTAACTTGTAGTGTTTCTGCTGATAAGTCTGCTGCTATTCTGATTGGTCTTCCCTAGTATGTAGTCTGACTTTTCTCTCTCACTGCCTTTAGGATGTTTTTTTACACCTTCTTTGTGTAGGGGAATTACTATGTGTCTAGGGTTGGTCTTCTCATTTGATGTCTTGCAGGGGTTCTCTGAATCTCTTGTGTTTGGATAGTCACATCTCTGGTGAGATGAGGAAGTTTTCTTGGATAACCTCCTGGAATTCTTGGTCCAAGGTGTTCTCCTTTTCCCTTTCTTCTTCTGGGATACTGATTAGACATAAATGTGGCCTCTTGATGTAATTGCATATCTCTTGGAGGCTTTGTTCTTTCTGAGTTTTCTTTCTAAGTTTTTTTAACAGAGCAGGTTAATTCTGTGTTTTGGCATTAAAGTTCTGAGATTCTTCTGCTTGCTTAATTCTGCTTTCCGTGCTTGTCATCTTGTTACTTATTTCCTGGATGAAGTTTTTTATGGCCAAAATCTCTGTTACAAGTTCTTTCAGTGTTGCATCTTGTCTTTCTTGAGTCTTATTCACTCTTTCCACCCATTCTGTAATCCCTGTTGTATTCTGGGGTCAATTATTGGTTATTTCCATTTTGGGGGGCTCTGAGGTCTGATTTTTTGGGTGTTGTCTCTTTGGTACTCTGGGAAATTCCTATGTTCTTCTGTTGATTTTTTCCTCATTTGTGACACATATCTTTTTCTTCTTTAATTCCATTATTCAGTGGTAGTGGGTGAGGCTTTTATTTCTTTTGTTTACTCAGCCCTCTATTCTTTCCTGATCAGAGCCTCCAAATTTGTTCTGTTTTTAAACAGGGATGGGGTGCTTTTTGTTTCTTGTAGTTTTGAGAATTGAGTAAGGTGGAAGATGGAGAGATAGGATTTAGAAATGACTTGCAAGTTACAATGTTCACTAGCTTGGGTATGGGACCCCTGAGACCCACCCTCACCACCACTTTATATGATGATGCAATGGGTACGTGTATGTACCTTTTGAGTCCAAGATAAATGAACAGTAATGAGGAAAACTGAGAAAAGTAGAATGATATAGAACATACAAAAATAATGAAAAATTTAAAAATACACAGAAAAACGGGAACAAAAAACAAAAGAAGACAAACAAAACAAAAGCAGAAAAAACACAAAAAACCCCAAAAAGCAGGAAAACGGAACACAAAACAAACAATGAAAGAGGAAGAAGGAAAAAAGGGGGGATGCACATCAAACCCTCACACACACACTAAACCAAAACAAAGGAAAGCAAACCAAAAATGGGGGGATGTGACTCGATCCCTCACACACACATTCACACACACACACACACACACATTCACATACACACTAAACCAAACCAAAAGAAGAGTGAAAAACAAAAACAAAATAAAAGGAGGGGAATGCAAATCAACCCCCCCACACACACAACACATTCACACACACAAACACACACACACATACACACACACTGAACTAAAGCAAAAGAAGAATGAAAAAGAAAATACTTTTTTTAAAGTTCTGGGCACTAACCATCCTCTTGTGGCAGGTTCTGTAATTATTCCTCTCAGGGACTCACAGGTAAGCTCATCTGCCATCTCCTGCCAGGCTATAGGTGCCTTCACAATCTTCCTGGTGTGAGGCTCAGGAAAGGGGGCAGGGGGCAGTGGGCATAAGTGGGGTGTCAGTCCTCCCCTCCTGCTCTCGTAAGGTTAGGGGGCCCCCTCCGATGGGGAGATGCAGGATTGTTTCCTCCCTAGGTACTGGCAGTTTTCGGAGCACTGCTGCCTTCCAGACTCCACCCTGAGAGGGCTCATCCCTCTCGGTTGTGCCCCAGCGATGTGGGCCTGGCATTCAGAGGATTGGTGGGGAGGAGGGGGTTGGATAAGCCCAGGACTCACTGCTGGTCTCTTGAGGGGTCTTTGTTGTCCTTTTCTGGTGGCACCTTTTGCCCTGAGGATGGGTCAGAGTAGGGGGCGGGGTGCCTGGACTCTTCATTCATCCTGCCCCTCCAAAGTTTGTGCTTTCTGGATATTCCTTCTGGGTCACAATCAGCCCTAGAGTGGTTAATCTGTCAGTCACAGAGAGCAGGTCTGTTGCTCCATGATGAGCAAGCTGGAGTACTTCCCTGCCCAGTTTTCAAGATGGTGGTGGGTGCCTGTTTCATCTTCTCCAGTGGGACTCTGCCTCTGACTCCCTCACTGCGCTCCCTCTGCAGCCCTTGCTGCCAGTGTCCATCCTGACAATGGATTTTTTGATTCCAGGACTTTGAGACTAGCCTGGACAGTATAGCAAAACCCTGTCTCAAAAAAAAAAAAAAAAATTAGTCATGGTGGTGCATGCCTATATTCCCAGCTACAAAGGAGGTTGAGGCAGGAGGATCTCTTCGACCCAGGAATTTAAGGCAACAGAGAACTATGATTATGCAGCCACTGCACTATAGCCTAGGCTACATAGTGAGACCCTGACTTTAACAAAAACAAAACAAAAAAGACAGGAAAAAAGACGGTGGTTGGGCAATCTGGCAATGCAGTCACTCCGGCAGCTTCTTCCTGGGAATGGCTTTTTTGATTTTAGAAAATGGCTCTCAGCTTCTGCTCGCCGGGAAGTGCTAGGGTCCTAGCAGAGCAGCTGTGGCACCAACCACTTCATCAGGAGATCCCTGGCCGCTTGCTCTTGAGTCCCTGCTCAGTCAGACACGCACACGCCCACTTACACACAGACACGCACGAAATTTCGTCCATGCACTTATCACTCACACAGGGACTCATACAGTCCTACTGGCTCCACTGCCATCTTCCCCCAATGTTTTTAAAAGCTCTGTATTATGATTCTTACTACTCTGTGTACTATATATAAATGAGAGAGTATTTCTCTTTTTGTGACTGTTATTTTACTTAGCATAATATCCTCAAGATTAATTTGTATTGTAACATATGTCAGAATTTCCTTTCCTCCTCCCTCCCTCAGTCCTTCCTTTCTTCATTATGTTCTTACATTCTTGCTTTCCTTCTTTTCTGCCTTCCTGTCTTTTTTGTTTTGTTTTTGTTAAAGTCAGAGTCTCACTATGTAGCCTAGGCTGTATAGTGCAGTGGCTGAGGAATCATAGTTCTCTGTTGCCTTAAACTCCTGGGTCGAAGAGATCCTCCTGCCTCAACCTCCTATGTAGCTGGGAATATAGGCATGCACCACCATGACTAATTTTTTTTTTTTTTTTGAGACAGGGTTTTGCTATACTGTCCAGGCTAGTCTCAAAGTCCTGGAATCAAAAAATCCTCCCACCTTCGTCTCCTGAATAATTTCCTTTTTTTCTAAGATTGATAAAGAGGGACTTGCTTCTATTATTTTGCTATTTGTTTGCTATATGCCTGTAGCTTTTTTGTCCCTCATTTCTGGCATTACTGTCTTCTTTTGTGTTTAGTTGATTTTTTATAGTGAAATATTTAAATTTTTCTCATTTTTTTGTTTACATTCCGTATCTGTTTTCTTTGTAGCTACCATGAGGATTACATTTAGTATCCTAAGTTATATACTCTAATTTGGAGTTATACCAGCTAAACGTCCATATTAACAAAAACGCTGTCCCTTTATATCTTCATCCCCACTTTCTTCGGTTGTTGATGTTATGAAATCACAGCTTCACAATACTGAGTGATGTATCACAGAAACAAACAACTGAGTATCACGTGCTCTCACTCATAAGTGGATCTTGAACAATTATTGTAATACTATAAGAAAAGAATTGGCAGTAGCAGGA
>CAUYQG010127069.1:0-17688 GCA_963574415.1 Tarsius wallacei | reverse complement strand
ATGGGGGGGTGGGAGGGATAGGGGAAGCAATTAATGGCAGTAAATACCTGTCTGGGGATGGGGGGACACTTCTTACAAACAAGGGTGCCTGAATGAGACATATTTGTGTACCTAACCCTTAAATGTACCCTTCAATATCACAATAAAAAAAATAAAAAACAATAAAAAAAAAAAGAAATCTTCTTTGCTACTCTCTTCTCTCTTTCTCTGTGAATGACCTTGAATACTACTTGCCAAAAAAAGGAAGAAAAGAAAAGAAACCACTAGACTGTTTCAACTGCCCATTGCAATTTTGCCCCTAAAGTCTAAGCAACATTTTTGCATCTGTTCCTTTCTCTGTTTTTGCCTTCTACTGGAATGAAGGATATGTCTTTCTTCTTCTCGGAGATGAGTTAGGCTCATGTTCATAGTTTCCAGACCTAGAATTGTGTATTTTTCCAAGAAGCCTGATATATTTTCATGAGAAATGGAATTTAGAAGTCACAATCTAGGCATTGGAGGTGCCCATTGCTATTGGATTATACTTGTTTCTAGGTCTTTTAAGTGGACAGTAGTAGAAAATATGTTTCTTTTATTTTAAAAAAAGTGTTTGTCATGATACTTCCAATTCAA
Source organism: Tarsius wallacei (assembly GCA_963574415.1). NCBI lineage: Eukaryota > Metazoa > Chordata > Mammalia > Primates > Tarsiidae > Tarsius > Tarsius wallacei. The sequence continues at coordinate 17,076 of CAUYQG010127069.1, read as the reverse complement.
ATTCAAGGCAATAGGGTTTTTACTTAAGCACGTTAATCTTGCATCTTAAATCCTAAATGATGCTAACATAATTAATCATTTGATAGACACTACAGTACTCACACAGCTGTCTCCAAATCAAATCATCAACATTACCACCAATAAATGATTTTTGAAAACAGCTTAAGAAGTTTTTGCTTTTTCATTCATTTTTTTTTTTTAGCTTTTGTGGTCCATAAGTTATAAATCACAGGTTTCTTAGAACGGTTGTGGTTATGCTGTCAACTGTGTATACTTATAAGGTAATCTCTTTCATTTTACCTAAGATTCTTAAGAAATGTTTTGGCATTCAATTTTGTTTTTAAATTCTATGAAACATCTGTAAAGTTTAGAATCTATAAAACATGGTATGTTTAAAGAAATCTAGCTCTAACCTTGCCCCCTTAATCTATTCTCTCCTCACATAGGTGATCATTTATAAATAATTATAGCTTATTCTTTCATTGTTTTGTCTTAATTCTATTAAAATATGCCTATGTTTATATGCATACATTCATATCATTTCCTTTTCTTACATAAGTGGTAATATTCTCTATATTTTTTTCTCCTTTTTTCATTTAATAAATATATCATTTACAAAGTAGTTCACAAATAGAATTCTTATTTTTTTATTGTGGCATAGTATTCTGTTTTGTGGTTGTATCATAGTCTGTTAAATTATTTTTATGGCAATAGATATTTGGGTTGTTTCCAATTTTTTATTTTTTTATTATAAATAGTAGTGTATAAAGATCTCCACACACTATTATTTCTGTATTTTTTGCTGCTGTACCATTAGAAGTGGAATTGCTGGGTCAAATGATAAATGCATATGCAGTTTTGCTAGAAATTGCTAAGTTCTACTTCATAGGATTTTTATCATTTTGCATTCTCACTAGGTATATTAGTCTGCTCAGGCTGCTCATTCTGGGTAGCTTAAGACTGGGTTGCTTAAACAATAGACTTTCTTTTCCTTCATGGTTTTAGAGGGTGAGAAGTCCAAGATCAAAGTACAGGTAGATTCCATTCCTGGTGAGGGCTCTTTTTCTGGCTTATAGATCATCACTTTCTTACTGTGTCCTCATATGGCAGAGAAAGGAGGAGGAAGCAAGCTCTCTGCTGTCTCTTTGTATAAGGACACTAATCCCATCGTGGAGGCTACATCCTCATGACACCATCTAAGTTGAATTAACTCCCAAAGGTCCCACCTCCACATACCATCAGATTGAGGGTTAGGGCTTCAGCACATACATTTGAGGTTTGGAAACACAGCCATTGAGATCATAATACAAGGGATGATTTTTGCTGAGCTCCTCCAACAGAATATGTTGTCAAACTTTGGAACTTTTGTTCATCTCAGTGTAGTTTTAATTTTTGTTTTTTTCATTATGAGCAGAATTGAAGAGTCATTTGAATTTCTTTTATTTGTGAATTGTCCTATTCAAATCTCTGCCCCATAAACTTCTTTTTTCTGGTTTTAAAAGCTCCTTGTAAATTAAAAAATTATCCTTTGTATATAACTTATATATTTTTTCAGTATATTGTTATCTTCTTTCTTATGATGTTTCCTGTTCTTTGTAAAGATTTATGCAATAATATTTATCAAGTTTTGCTCTTTTGTTGGATTTTAAACCATACATAAAAATATTTTTTCCACTTCAAAATTATAAAAGGACCGGACCTTTTTTGTACTTGTGTCATAGCTTTGCTTCTGGAAAGAGCTGTTCATTTAAACTCTCCTCATTACTGCAGTTCTTAATATTGCTCATGTCATTCCAGTCTTGTTTTCTAGCACCCCCACCCCCATCCTCCAACCCTGAATTAGAGTTCTCGCCGCTGTGCCTTAGTTGCACAATAAGTTTGCTGCTATCACACATTACTGCCCCATTTTATTTTGTTTATTTTTCTCCATCTTCTTTTTTTTTTTTGACTTTCAAAATCTTTATTTATGAAACACCTTTTCCCATTAAAAGATGATTACAGAGAAATGGGTGATGATATAAATGAAGAGAAAAAAATGAAGGCAGGGAAGAATAACCTGAGTATAGCAAATACGTAACATGAATGTCATAGGTCTTTCATATTTGTTAGAGGTGGGTCAAAAGTCTGATCCTAAGCTTTCTGGCAGTCAATGCATAGACAACACCACTGGGTATATGCTTCACTGTCTGTATAATAAAACCCACATCTGCTCAGAGAAACCCAACTATTCTAATACTAAGACCAGACAGCAATTTCTTCCATCTCCATCCTCCTTAATAACAAGAACCTGCTTTGCATCTTTGAATCCCTCGTGCCTTGTGCTATGTTTAGTTTATAGAAGGTGTTCAATAATGCTTTTGAACACATGGATTAACAAAATTTTTTGAAAAGTGCTGAGAGCTTGAAACTGCTTTTTTAATGCTATTTCAATCATTATGAGTTTTATTTCTGTTTCTGCCAGAAGCTAGGCATTTGACCCTTAACTTGGAACATTTAACTTCTCTCTACTCATGTGTAACTACCCTCAGATATTGAATGAGGTCATAGGGTTAGGTGACATTTCTGAGGCCTAAAAATCTGCTATTCTGGGTTCTATGTCAAAGTAACTTAACTTTTCTCATATAGAAAATACATATCAGCTCATTTTTTCTGGGAGAAAAGAACTTGAATTTCCTATTTGCATCTTTGAAATATTTTTCTTCATGAATTGCAGCAATAAGAACACATCTGCTTGGGGTAAATCAGGCTTGAGCAAGGAAAAACTGTTCATGGTTCTCTAGTCGAGTGTGACTTGATTGTCTTCAGCATCAGAGCTTTTGTTCTAAGGCCTAGTTCTGGTGGCGAGATAGCAATCACACTGCAAACACATTTATGGCCTCTGTAGAATGTAGATTTCTTTCACAAATCACTGAATTTGACATCCTGACTCATGCCTTTAAGGGAAAAGTCTAACTTTGCCAAACCCAAGCTTTGGAGGCTTGGTTTACAATACTTCAAGGTATGAGAGAAAGCGATTCCATTCAGATCAGCACTCTAGGGTTTCTGCCTCCTGGATGCAAATTATGCAAGCCAAAGCATGAGAAGGGGAGTGTGGCCCTCCTCCCAGAGGGGTCTGACTACATCCATAGGAATGGCAAGGTACCCCTCTCTTCAGGGGTGAGTCACCTTATGTAGAGAGATTCATAAATCTAGCAACCTAAGATTTTCCAGGAAGACAGTGATAAATTTCACTTCTTGCACCATTCAGTTGTTATTTATGGATTTACTATGTGTGAGGCTCTATTTTGGAACCGAGAGGATAGGATGGTAGACAGATAGACTTGGTAGCTTCATAACCATGGTCCTCAAATTTGGCTACACATAGCAGTCACCTGGGGAGCTTTTAACTACTTCAATGCCCAGGCTACCTCTGAGATCATTTAGTCAGAAAAAAATCTGGCAGCAAGCCAATACATCAGTATTTTTAAATCTCTTCAAGTGATTCCTATAGGCAACCATTCAAATTAGAGGCAATGTTCTGGGATGAATTCGGTCTGCGTTCAATTCCAGCCTTTCCATTTATTCACTGTTACCCAGGATATACTAAAACCTCACTCAGTGTGTTTCCTTTCTATAAGAAGGGAAGAACAGGAGGATCTTTCTGGTAGGATCTTTACGAGGAATGAATGAGATCATAGGTCTAAAGTGCTCATTGCATTGCCTGACCTGTAAACTACTGTTAATACATGCACAATTCTAGAAAGATTTAGGAAGAGCAGACTAGAACAGGGTAAGATTTAAAACAGAGAAACTATTGAGAACATCTGTAATTGCCCATGCAGAAATGAAGAATGCCTGAATTAGGCCAATGTAGGCAGGATATTTTCTCCCTTAAATGGCATATGCTTAGAACACTGGCTTTGCCAAATCACATTTGCAGGATTCTTAGACAATCAAGAATTCTGAGCACAAATTCCTCCCCTATGAACAACACAGCACTTGGGACAAATGCTCAGGAAATGCCTGTCTTGTGAAAAGATGATCTGAGAGCACTATTGGAACAACTGAGCTGGAATCCAGAACTAAAACCAAGGTAAAGTGATCTGGAAGCTGGGCTTCAAGGCCATGTCTGTCCCTAACCCTACAGGGTAACTTAGTATTAGAAGTCAGCCCATTCTCCTCTCAGGCTAGGCTGAGCCTCTTGAGGCTGGCAGGACTTCACTAGATGGGCTGGGGACAGATCTTTTCCAGATGAAAACAGAAGAAGACAGAATACCGTGGATTTGCAGTGGTGTTTCTCTGGTTTCTACAGGGAAAAGTCAACCACATGCAGTAATGAGTGTAGCATGCTTAGCACAGTGCCTGACAGAAAGGGATATACATTCATTGGTGCTCCTTGGCCGGGTCTTCTTCCTTTAGCATGTGAGATGGCCACATAGGGTCACACATTCACAGAACAACCCTGCTATCCAGGGAAAACCATGTGACCTGGGCCCCAGAAGTGTCTTGTAATTCCCAGAGACTGGCAGTTAAGCTTCCTGTGGGGACCAGACACCAAGGCATTATTCAGCATATTCTGCGAAGATGAGGAGGTCTTCCTGGGAAAGGAGAGTGGAAGAGGTATACTATGTGGCTGAGTGTTTATGATTGGTTATTGCCAAGTCAGAGTCACAGATTCCTGTGCTCAGGGCATATTTTCTGACTGGAAATAACCTCAGAATCAGAATTCCTGTTGCATGGCTGGAACAGACTGTACGTGTTCCTGACACTGCTGCTCTCTACCTCTGTAGCAGTGACTGATTAGTGACATCTGGTTTAGCCCAGAGGCTCAGCCTCTGGCCTAAGCCCCTACCCTACAGAGAAGTAGGAACAAAGCTAGAAGAGAAGAGTGACTTCCAGTGCCAGAGAGTTCAGGACTGCATTCCTGACCCCAGCCCCAAGGTTCTTTCCCCAACAGAGCAATGGCTCTTCACAAAACCATGGCACTGCTATGACATGCATGGCACCAGACAGCCAACAGGCCCAACACTGCTGAATATGAGCCCAGCCCCCAAGTGAAACAGGGGTTTTACCTTTTCTTCTGTCTATGCTTGGAAGGCCAAGGAGGCAGAGTGGTGAGCTCCCAGGGACCCAGAGAGAGATGAAGGCCAGGGAAGGTGAAGTGGGCTCCGGGCTCAAGCATGGATCCTACCTCCTCAGCAGCACCCCTTCCTCTAGGCAGGTTAACTCCACAGGTTTCCACACACGTTTTTTTCCGGGTTCTGTCTTCCTTCTCTGGAAAACTTTGGCTAACCAAACCCTCTCTCTTCCCCATCAATGCTGGATGAATCCCCACTTTTCTGTGTTCCCTAGCATTCTCCTCTGGCCGCTGCTGGAGGAGATACTTCATTGATGACTATCGGTTTGAAGGGCAAATGCTGTGTCACCGTCCGTGTGCCCTTAATACTTGAAAAGCACTATATGTGTACATATACATTGTGGGTGTACATTGTGTGCCTGGTATATGCCAGGTGTTCACTAAGTATTGGTTAAAGGATGACTAGCTGGTTCTAGTTCTTTCCCAAAAGCCCTAGGCCTTGGGCCCTCTAATGTGGGATTTTGAAACCTTCTTCTTGACTCTGTATTCCAGGACCTCTTTGTCTGGCATCCTGTCTGGAAGAAGCTAACCAGCACATAGTTCCTTTGGTTTTTAGTGAAGAGGTTATTCCGGTTAAGGAGGGCTCTCTGGGCTCTCAGGACTTCCTTCAAACAGATGGAGAGCTGACTACAAGGGAAGGTCCACAGGAAATCCCTCTGCACGATGAGTGCTATAGACTCCAGCAGGAATGAACTGAACATCTGTTTTGACTATTCCCAAGTGACCCTTAAAGTTCCAAAATACATAATATTTTTGTCATTTCAAGTCTTATGTGAGGAGATGCTCTTGCCTGGAGGTGAAAAATGTAAATGGAGAGTGGCCTAGATAAAAGCTTATCAATGTATGTGCTCCTCTTTGGATTCTGTACCCATGGACAGGAGAAATGCTTTGTCTCAGGTGGGAGGCAAAGTATTTGTGAGCTTTGCAAAGACAGTTAATGTCTGCTGCCTCAACAAAAGGCTTTTAAGAAACTGTGGAGCCCCAGGAGGAAATGAGTTTTCATATCATATCAGGAGCTTCACCATACATTTCTGCTCTCTCAAAAGTGAGTGGCTGTTAAGACCTAACTGTCCTGTGAGGATTGGTTAACAGGCCTTTCCAATCCATGGTGTCTAAATGGGCCAAGGCAGGAAAATAAGTGTGGACATAGGAAAGAATGTTTTTTGTTTCCCCCTTTCACCAAAGCAAGGCATATTTATACCAAAAATATGCTATAAATTAAACATATTTAGTTCAGTAAATCTGTGTGAAAGGCTGTGATATCCTGGGCAATGAGGATGCAGCAGCAAATAGGACGTGGTTCCAGCTCCTGTGTAATTCATGGCCTTGTACATTATATTTTCTCAAATAGGTTCAGGGTTTTTCAATTCCACTAAGAGATAGAAGCAAAGTGTTAAGGAAGGAAAAGATAAAATTTTAAGTCAATGAAAAGAGCAGGCTCTTGAAGGACTCAAGGGTCCAAGTTTCCTTCAGTCTGTGACAGGGCTGTGAATTCCCAGCATGCATGTGGGGGCCATTTGTTTCATCTGCCTACGGCTCATGCTCCTCTCTCTCAGTAACAGCATCTTGGTTTTCCATTTGAGGAAAGTGTTTCTTTCCTAATATCTGTCCATATAGGCTTCTTGCCTCACTTCCCTCTCATCTTACCTGGCCTCCAGCTCCAGTGATGACTAATCAGTATAACCCATCTCTCTGACCACACTGATTTCTTTACAAATGGAGGCTTGACTATGTTGATGTAATAAAGTTCATTCATGGCACTTTTGTAAGAATTCTTAGAATAGAGAAACTATTGTTCATTATTGCTGCTAAGTCAGTAAGCATGAAGATCTTGATGGAATTCTGGCACCACAGAAAGTAGAAGGAGAGTTAAGAGATAGATTCATGGTAAGATTTTTGAGTGCCTGGATCCAGCTATGCCAGAAGTCTACTCTTTTACATTACAGGAGACAACATATTGCCTTTTTGTTTAAGCCATTTGACTTAGAGTTCTGTCACTCACAAGAAAAACAATCCTGGTTAAAGGAAACTGCTCCAATTCAAAGAGGAGGAGACACATCACAATTCTAAATCCCTCCTGCTGGAAAGATTGGCAGAAAATGTGGCCCCTCAAGTAGCATTGCTTTCTGGTCTCCAAGAAACCATATGGTTTCTTGAAAAAAGGATATCCTCTGGTCATTCTACCAAGTAACACTTTGAGTTGTTCTCTGAGAGATTCAGCAGACACAGACTTTTCCCACAGCTCACATCTCTGCTGAGCAGCCCTTAAAGTGGAGAGAAGGTACCCATGAGCTCAAGGTTGGGCTCTATCTGTGAAAGGTCAATGGAACATGTGACTCTTTCCAAATGAGCAGGCATTGGCAATGACCCCTGTTATGTGTGTCCTGAACTGCTTCACTAAACCTGTAAGTGGATCAATGGCTGCTCCTCTACGTCCTCACAAGTCATCGCTTCCGCAGAGCTGTTCTCAAGATGATCTTTCCACACAGAACATGTGAGCAGGCAACTTCTCCTTTGAAAAGTCTGTGGTGTGCTCCATTGGAAAGCAAGACAGAGTTGAAATTCTTGTTATAGCCTTCTTCTCTGCCTCGATGTGTATCCAGCCCTTCCACTCCATCTCAGATGCCCCAGAACTCCTGACCGTGCTTCCTCACCTTTGCCCTCTTACTATGCGGTCTGACTTTCACTTGTTATCAGTCTTAAGGTAGACTTGCTGTGGATGTCCAGAGAAAGTGTCCAAAAAGACCTTAACAAGTTGTGCTTTGAAAATAAATAATTCTGCTGAGTTAAGAAAGATAACAGCTCTTTTGAGGCAGCTCCAGAGTGTGCAGATACATGTCTTTTAATGGGAAAGTCAAGTTGAGTCTATCATTCTGACTCTAGGATGAAGATGCTTCCCAGGGACCCATGCACTTTTGAGTGTATGAGCTTGGGAAAAACTGTAGCATCAGAGGATTCTCCTCCATTCAGCTGTTCAGTGATGTCATGTTCCAGACTGGGAAGAGGAGACAGGGGGCCTACTAAAAGGTCTCTACTCATGCAGAACAGCAAAGAAAAGAGGCAGAAGTGGCCTGGTCCATGGCATCTGGAAATCTATTTTTCCCTTAGTAAGATCATGACAACTCCAAGACAGTGATAAGGACTATAGTGATAACAACAGCCACCATCTACTGTCTGCATGTTCTGTGTCAGGCCCTGGGCAAGTGCATTAGTTGTACACAGGGCTTCTTTCACCTCCCCAACTGCCTATGAGGTTGATATCAGTATAGGAAACTGACAGTCGGGGTTTAGGTAACTTGCCCAAGTCACAAAGCCAGACAGGGAATAAGGCAGGAGTTGTGGGGGCATCACTGAGCAGGACAGCCACCGTTTAATAAGCCCTGGGAGCTGCCATGGTCCCAGGGAGAGTGGTTCAGGTTCCCTTGTGGTTCTGGACTTGCTACCATCTACTCTTTAAGAATTTAAGAATTCTGTCCTCAGCAGACATTAGCAAAGATCCCAGGCCGTACACTCACCTCCATCTGCAGCCCCAACATGGCCCTCAGAACTGGCACGGACATAGGTCTTACAACAGGGGACAGGCAGCTTCACACCAGGGCAGGTGTGAAGCCTCTGAGCGACTTGCTACAGTGTGCTGACCAAGCCCATGCCTCTTGTTGTGAAGGCTGTAAAAGCCAAGCCAACTGTTCATGGAAATACTGAGGGAGAAAAAACAGACCCAGAAAGGTCAGTGACCATACACAGCTTAAAGGACATCCTAAGGAAGTGATAAACAGAGCAACCCCAGGCCGACCCCACATAGGGATGAGTGTCACAGAGAGAACAGTTTCTGTCCCTATGATGTCCTTGTTTTACCATGACCTTACACTGAGCTCTTGTGGTAGGCAGGGCAACATGGACCAATTAAAGATAGTCATTAGACAGATCCAGTGGCTCAGCCACACGCACAAAGCCAGACAGGGAATAAGGCAGGGGTTGTGGGAGCATCAGTGAGCAGGAGAGCCACCATTTAATAAGCCCTGGGAGCTGCCATGATCCCAGGGAGAGTGGTTCAGGTTCTCTCGTGGGACCCAGGCCCAGGTCCTCTGACCCTTGAGCCTGCATTGTTCAAGTACTTCCTGACCCCAACCAACTCTCAGAATCAATCCCAGGCTCCGTCCTTCCTCTACCTGCTCCCACTGATGTCCCTGGTATGTTTTCTGTGGACAAGTCCCACTCACTTCCAAATTCCAGCAGGTCAGTCCTTGCCACACTCTGACATATCTGGGTCCTTGTGCTGATGTTCTTCTACTTGGCATGAACATGTCTTTTACTCTGCCCAATTAATCCCTCCTCTTCATTCTTAAGACTCGGCCCATGTAATCTCCTTATAAACCCTTCTCTAACATCCCAAATAAATGATGTCTTTCCTTCCTGGCATGCAAACAGTGCATCTGGGTTAATTTAACACCATAACACTTCACTGGGTCAGTTAGATGGTTACAAGGTCTATGAGCTCCTTGATACCAACTCAGACTCCTCCCCTCATTCCTGGTAACTGGCTGGAAGTGTGGCCATAGTCAGACCACAGTAGGTAAATAAACATGTGCGTGGCTGCAAGAAGAAGTGAGAGAAATTAAAGCTCTCCTTAGTTATTGGATACATGACAAAGAAGTTTTGTATCCAGAAAGCCATTTGTGGGGATTGTTGGGCACAATGTTCAGGGTAACTGCAGAATTCCAATCACCATGAAAATTTCTAGAAACACTTAGTGCCTGGCTTGGATTCCTGTAGGGGGGAGGATGTCTGCCTTGGCCTGGTAAGTACTGAGGAGGATTTTGTTACTGCTTCTTGGAGTGGTGGCCCTGTGGAGTGCTCACCCACATCTGTGCTGCAGGCAGATAGGTGGCTGGGAAATCTTCAGCTTCTCCTCCATGATTTGGGAACTATGAAGTGAAGCATTGTTGATTTTCCTGGGCCCAGGGGACAGCAGCATCTGTGGTCCACACCCTCACTTGGTAGCTCAGCAGGGAAGGACAGCTTCATGGTCCCACCCTTTTTCTAGACTGCATAAATATGTGGACTCCGACCTAGTTTCAGAATCAGTTAAAGACTTATGAGCAAGGGCAAAAATGCGAGATGTGGTTGAAAACACATAGAGAACCAAAAAAAGTTTCGTGAGTAGTCTGAGAAGGAGAAATGGAGCTGAACCCAGACACTGAGGCCTGAGGTTGGCTCTATTCACAAGCTTACTCAGAGACAGTGGAAGGAAGGGTTGTGCTGAGTGACTCCAGGCCAATGACTTAACCACCCTGAGACATTTTTTTTTTGGTTACTGTAGAAAAGGTACTATTTAACCTATTTATAATACAGATCCCTGTCTAAGTTCCTTCCAAGATTTTAAAGAAGGTAATTGATATGAAACAAGATGCTTTTCTAAACCAGAGAAAACTCAGCACATTCTGCAAAGGTTAGTAGTCATTCTTAATAAGAAATGGCAATACTATTATGAATTTGAGCCACATGCACACATTTGGCCTAAACATTAGATTCTAGAATTCTCTTTCTAAAATTTAATTTTTAAGTGATGGAAACACAATTTTTTAAAGAGAGGAAATGACAAAAATATTATGGAGAAAGCATGTCTGCCTACCCATTTATGAGTGTACATTTGATATCCACAAGCATTATGCCAGTTTGAACATAAATAAAAATTGCTCTTGTACTTATCTCTGTTTAACAAATTCAATTTTGAAGCAGATTTCATTCAGAAAGTGATTGTCAACTTGTTTATTTGTTTTTGGTTCAGGTGCTTTCCTTGGTGGTACAATTGGAAGAATTGTTAAAGAAAAAAAAGCATTCAATAATACTTGTTAAAGCACCATAAGGCAGACCTTACTTATTCAGTACCATCAAGATATGTATGGGGACCACACAATGGAATTTAGCTGTGGGAGAGACCAGGCTTAGCTCTGAATATAGCATGGACAAGTGGGGGCTTATAGCCAAGGAACAGAATGAGGGTGGGTGGATAAAAAATTGCCAGGAGGAAATCAGGGATAAGGGGAATTCTGGCTAAACCAACACAAGCTTCTAGCTGAAGTCAGGCAAGGGTGATCAGATGCCACCTGGGGAATGTGGAGGATAAAGAACCTAATGAGATGCTGAGAGTGAGTGAGGGGTTCTGGCTAAACGGACATAGCAGGGATTGTGCTAAAACTGGGTTTTACAAAGAAATGCACAGATGGGTCCAGGAGAATGTTCAGGAGTCTGACTCAAGTTTGATCAAGCAGAGAATCCTTGATAGAACCCACCAGTGTGCAGATACCCTGAGCATGCCTGGGTTCAAGGTAACAAGGCTGCTGACTGTAGAATTATCAAGCAGATTTCAGATTTCATTTTCATTTTCAGATTTCAGATTTCATTTTCAAAAAAAAGCTGTGGAAAAGGTTAAGAATTCCTAGGACTCTCCAAACACCTTCATTTATATAGACATGGACCCTGAAAAAAATCTTTGCCCCGGGTCCCACATACAAGGCAGTCCTGCATTTTCTTGAGCAGGCTCTTCAGACTGGCCATCTCATGGTTCAGTTGCACAACATCAGTTCATATCCTGCTCTGCTGTGTCCTTGGAGAGGAAAGATCACTCTTCTCAGGCGTGAGTACACTCGTGTAATGACTAGTAAAAGTCCTGCTGGAGGTGCTGGCTTTCTGAGATCTGCCTACCAGGGCTATACTTCTTTGGGGATAGTTTTTTGTTTCATTTTTTCTAGCCTTTGTCCTAAACAAACAAAAAAAAAGTCTAACCATCTCTAACAATGCAATGATTTATTTGATCTTAAATTTATTCTAATTTCCAGCTTTTCTGTGCAAAAGTTTGGTGGCATTTTCAATATCTATGTCTCAGAACATCAGCTGAGAATGTGGCTGCAGTCTAGAGGGCATTCATTGGTGACAATACTTATTTTACTCATTTATTTATTTATTTATTCTTTTCTTTAGTCTACAAAAATAACTGAGTACTTCTATGTTCCAGGCTCTGTCTCAGACATTGGGGCTTCAGTAATGACCCAAACTCGCAAAAACACTAACAACGTGGAGCTCATATTCTAGAGAAGACAGACAGATCCCAAGTTAGTAAAAATATAAAGGGTGTCAGATGGTGATAAGCGTTATGGAAAAAGTAAAGCAGAGGCAGAGTAGGGTTTGCTATCTTAGGAAGAGTAGTCAGAAAATACCTCCCTGAGAAGCTAATATTTAAACAAAGACCCAGAGGTAATGAACCGAGTCCTGCAGGTGTCTGAGTAGGCTAATCTATTGGTGTTGCCCGGACTTACTTGATGCTTTCTGTGTGTTAGACACTGCTCTGGGCAGAGCTTGCACTCCTCCTCTGCCTTATGCACAAAGATCACAGCAAGTGACCATGTGATGATCATGCAATCATCATATTATGGGTGCCCAAAGCAGGACTGATCAATACTCAGATGTGATGCTTGGGTAACATTTTTTTTAATTTATAAAATTACAAGGGGGAATTTCAGAGAAGGAAGAGTGCCTCCCTGGAGCTCTAGGGACATGATTCAAAATCTCAATTATTAAATTTGCAGCTTGTTTCATTACCAAGTAATGCAAGCTACAAAATAAACTTCTTTTTCTTTTCTAATATTTCCTCACTCCTCATCTTGCTCAAGGGAATGGGGTAGGGTCAGAGGTGAACTAAGGGGCTGGGTACTCAGCACCAGGTGGGAGATCAGTGATGGGCAGCCCCAAGACCTCATTACTTAGGGATGACTTGTTCAAGATGTACTTCTGAGGACTAAAAGTAGACCCTGACCCAGGTATCCGGAAAAAAATGAGGGCTGTTCTAAAGATACTTGTGGTTGCATGCCAAACAGCAGGACATCAGGAATGTAGTCACTCTAAGGAGCTGGTTACTTTCTCTGTTAAATTTTCTATGTGTTTTTGTCATTGACTTGAACAACTTTATCATACAGTCTGTAGGCAATTTGGCAGAAGATAGTTGGGAAATAATAGGTACTTTCACTAATGCAAAGATATCTCATAAAATGGAGAATGAGATTTTTTTTTAAAGTCATCTTAAGAATGCTGGTAGTAATACCAGCTTTGACACTACACCACATCTCCTGTGTTCAGCTGTGGTTATGGGAACAGCTCCACAGGTGATGACAGGTTCCCATCTAACCGTGTGACTTTTCCCGTGGGCTCACTCAGTCTGCAGACAGTGTGGCTCAGAAGAGCTGCAGGCTTCAATCAATGAGTGCTGGTAAGTCAACTAGCATTGATACCCTGCTTCCCCCTCTGAAGGACCATGCTGAAGTATGTTCTGCATATTCATCAACCAGATCCTAGCCAGATTAAACCCTGGTTGTTCACAGAGATAGCTGGCTGTTAGTTCACGCTTCCCTGGCTTTATTGCTTTCCCTGTCTCCATCCTCTACTCCAACTCCAGCTTTCTGAGATTGTGCCTCAATGCCTTACCAATGGCCTGCTTTCAGGGGGGATTCAAACAAGGACCATGACCATGTCTGTATTATGAGAATGTGCTCCTAAAAAAATATGCTATAATATTCACACATGATTCCTAAGAAAGCTAAGTTCTACTAACATTACTGGACAATAATAGATTAAATAAAGACATGTAAGTGCCTTTTTGCTGTATTTTGTAGGGAAAATCTGGGAGTTTATTATAGTCTCCGGATATATCTCATGATTTTTCAAATATCTACTATAGATGAAAAAAATCTTTAAAAAAGTGAAATAACAACTCAAATCCTACAGTACATAAAATTATCATTCACCAAGACCAAACATGATGTATCCCAAGAACAAAGGTTCATATTAAGAAATACAAAATTACCTATTGGGTAACAATGTTTACTATTTGAGTGACAGGCATGCTAGAAGCTCAAGTGATACTATTATGCAATATATCCAAGTAACAAACCTTCACATGTACCTCCTGAATCTATAAAAATTAAATTAAAAATAAAAAACAAATGTAAAAATTAGAACATAAGTAAAGTCAAAAAGATAGTAAAGTAATTTGATGAATATCAGCATCCATATTTTCATTCTAAAAAAATCCCAAGAAAGTAAAGAAATAATTATTTTTTGGTCATGTATTGTAATAGATATTATACTTTTATAAGCAAATAACCACTTATAGTGTTTTTAAAAGTCTGGAGACTATGTAGATACCTATCACCATTATGATTTTACATTATCTTGAAGGTCAATTAAATAATATATGAATTATAAATAAGATAATTTGGAAAAAAGACACTCTGATTTTTTATTTTGATGATTCCACTGAGCTAAATTCAAGGTTATCAAATCATAAAAAAGCTTAATAAAGTGGCCCAAATTCTTTAAAATGATAACTTTTCTATATCCAAGCAGTACTCAGGTAATACAGTGAAAATGGTGATGTGCTTTGTCTAATCAAAAGCCTCACATCTCTAGTTATAAGTCTGATGAGATATGTGAAGAATCTAAATGATAAAAACTAAAAATGCATTTCTCCAGAGGTGTTAAAGAGGATTTGGACAAATGCAGAGGCATACACAGTCTTTAAATATGGCAACAATGAAAGCTCTTCCCAAATCAATTTCTAATTTTCCTGTAATTCCTATGAAAGTGCCAATAGGACATTTTTTGGGAAAAAGCAATTATTATAAAACATTCACTCCTATAATAAAGACAGCTGCAAGAAGAGAAGTATTTCCAGCTTGGATGGTCTATATGGTGAGAGATGAACAGGGCCTCTTTGGGAACACAGAGGCCTTGCCAACCTCAACACGAGCTGTTCTGTGTCTGGGAAGGGAGGGGGTGGTAGGTGCCAGCCATGACAGGGGACAGCTGAAGAACAAAGGTGTTGAGAAGATGATGAAGCAAGTTTCAGGGATCAGTTGGATCTTGGAATAATAATAAATCTTGGAAAGAAGAAATACTTCTTTAGATGGAAGAAATAAAAATAAGAATGGATTGCAGGAGTTAGGGACAGGATGTTTCAAAAGTCCATGTCTTTCAGCCCAGTTTCCTCTTTTTCCGTGTGTGTGTGTGTGTGTACATACATATATACATACACACATACATATAAAAAAATATATATACATATATATATACACACATATACACAAATGTATATACATTTGTGCCAAGGCCTCCAGAATTCACAGAGTTTTTTTTTTTTTTTGAGTTGGTGTCTCACTCTGTCGCCCAGACTGGAGTGCGGTGGCCGCTCCCGGCCACCGCAGCCTCGACCTGCTGGGCTCCGGCGATCCTTCCGCCTCAGCCTTCCGAGTAGCCGGAACTACAGGCGTGCGCTACCACGCCCGGCTGATTTTTTTGATTTATTGTAGAGGTGAGGTTTCGCCTGCCCAGGCAGGTCTCGAACCCGCGGGCTCAGGCAATCCACTCACCTCAGCCTCCCAAGGTGCGGGATTACAGGCTGAGCCACCGAGCCCGGCTCAATCTTTTCTTCCAAGGTCCTGCAGTCCTTGAATATGGAGCAGAGGAAATACTAACTAAAATGTTTTAGCATTTGATGTGCTCTATACTCTGAGAGGGTCAGTATGGCTTACAAAGGGGTCTCTAATTGAAATAAAACAAAATTAAAAAATATAAAAGAGAAAACTCAAGGGGTTCTGTGTCAGAGGAGACCTAGGCCCTCTACTCAGACCTGGCTTCTGTAGAAAGCAGACAGGCAGGCAGACTGGACGGACTGGCCCTGAGTAACTGAGTCGGAGTCTCACTCGTTGCCCAGGCTGGAGTGCAGTGGCACGTTCCTGGCCACCACAGCCTCGACCTGCTGGGCTCTGGCAACCTTCCACCTCAGCCTTCCAAGTAGCTGGAACTACAGGCATGCACCACCATGCCCGGCTAATTTTTTGATTTATTGTAGAGATGAGGTCTTGCCAAGTTGCCCGGGCTGGTCTCAAATCCGTTGTTCAGGTAGTCCTCTCACCTTGGCCTCCCAAAGTTCTGGGATTATAGGCGTGAGCCACCACGCCCGGCCATTTAATTTAATTTAATTTTAGAATTGTGGAGTACAAGTGAGCATTTGCTACAAAAGTAGGCTGTATGCAGGTGAAGTCTGGGCTTCTACCTGGCCCTCACTCCTCAGGTAGTGGACCAGGTACCCACTGTGTTGTCTTGTGTACCTTTCCCTCTTCCCTCCCTCCCCTAGCAGTGCCCAGCGACTGCTGTTTACACCCTTGTGCTAATGTGACTAGTGAGACATGTAACTGGGTAGGAGAGTTCACATGCGGTGGCCCATCT
The DNA here is from genome assembly GCA_963574415.1 of Tarsius wallacei. NCBI lineage: Eukaryota > Metazoa > Chordata > Mammalia > Primates > Tarsiidae > Tarsius > Tarsius wallacei. Next base: position 680 of record CAUYQG010127069.1, on the reverse strand, counting down.
ATGGGATTAGGCAGTCTGCCCATCTCTCAGGACCTTGTATAAGGCCTAGGGCATACCAGGCATGCCGGCATCTCGTTAAAATCCCCACAAAGGCCTCAGCACCTGGAGGATGAGCCAGTCAGCTAAAGTTAAAAGTAGTCCTTTACCAGTGTCTGCTTGGCCTTAGCATTTTTAAAAAACATCTTTTTGGGAATATGGTTCACATATTATACAGAACTTTAAGGTGTACAATGCCTAATGACTTTTAGTATATTTACAGATTTGTGTGTCCATCACCACAAACTTTTTGAACATTTTCATCATACCAAAAAGAAATTGCTCTTGACATTGAACTAAGGTGGACAGAAAAAAAAAGAAGCGTTATACCCATAGCAATCACTCTCCAGTTTCTGCCTCTCCCAGTACCTGGCAATACTCTCCTACTTTGTCTCTATTGATTTGCCTATTCTGAGTATATCATATAAATGGATCATACAGTATTTGATCTTTTGTGTTTGGGTTCTTTAATTCAGTATACTGTTTTTTTCAAGGTTCATCTATTTCATTACATGTATCAGCATTTCATGCCTTTTAATGACTAGATAATATTCCATTGTATGTCTATACCACGTTCTATTTCTCCATTTACCCATCAGTGGACACTTGTGTTGCTTCCACTATTTTGGTTATTGTGAATAAAG
>CAUYQG010127067.1:0-12947 GCA_963574415.1 Tarsius wallacei | reverse complement strand
ACGCCCAGCTACTTTTTTGATTTATTGTAGAGATGAGGTCTCGCTTGCCCAGGCGGGTCTCGAACCCGCGGGCTCAGGCAATCCACTCACCTCAGCCTCCCAAAGGCGCGGGATTACAGGCTGAGCCACCGAGCCCGGCTTGTTTTTTATATGTTTTTATGATAAGAATAGCTAACATGAAATCTACCTCCTTAACAAATATTTAAGTAAATAGGTTATTTTTTACTATAGGCACTATGTTTCACAGTACAATGTATTCATCTAATATAACTATAATCCTATGTTTACTGAAAAGAAACTTCCTATTACCCTCGCATTAATCCCCTGGTAATTATCATTCTATTGTCTACTTCTGTATTTTTCACTATTAGATATACCTCATATAAAAGGATTCATGCACTATTTGTCCTTCTGTGAATGATTGATTTCACTGAGCATAACTGCTTTCTACATTTTTGCAAATGGTAAATTTCATTTTTTAAGGCTAAGTAATAGGTGTATACATATGCATATATTTGTCAATTTGTTGATAGACATTTGGGCTTTTTCATAACTTGTCATTATGAATAAAACTTCAGCTGAATGTGGGAGTGTGAATATCTCTTTGAGGATCTTATTTTAATTAAGTACCCAGAAGTATGAATGCTCAAATTTATGATTTTTTAAATGTTTTGATAACTTTCCATATTATTTTGTATAATTTATTTTATTGAGGTAAACAAGTATGGTAAAATTTACTACGTTGAGCACTTTTTTTTTTTTTTTTTTTTGAGTCGGAGTCTAACTTTTTATACCACACTGGAGTACAGTGGCCGCTCCCGGCCACCGCAACCTCGACCTGCTGGGCTCCGGCGATCTTTCCGCCTCAGCCTTTCGAGTAGCCAGAATTACAGGCATGCGCTACCATGCCCGGCTGATTTTTTGATTTATTGTAGAGATGAGGTCTCGCCAAGTTGCCCAGACAGGTCTCGAACCCGCGGGCTCAGGCAATCCACTCACCTCAGCCTCCCAAAGGCGCGGGATTCCAAGCTGAGCCACTGAGCCCGGCTCTGTTGAGCACATTTTTATGAGTTTGACAAATTTAAGGATTTTGAAACTTGTCTTTTATTTTTTAAAGAGGGTCAGAAAGATTGAACAGAAAATAACAGAAACCATGATGGATAGGGAAAGACTTTATATTTATTTGAATAATATGCTTTATGACACATTTTGAGATTTCTGGAGGGAGAACTTACACTAGTTATTTGTTGTGCCTGTGGCATCAGCAAAAGAGCACTGGTTAATATTAAGAAAGCATCCTCAATCAGCCAGCCGCCATTGCCATTGCTTTTCTGAACTCTGGTGTGCTCTTTAAGCCATGGCCACCACCATGTTCTCTAAACTTCGGCCCCCTCTCCAACCTTGAAGAGGTGAATGTCTCTGTCTCTCTCTAATTTACTTTATGAATGAACTATATTTTCCAATCTAAAAAGAAGAGAGAGGGAAGGAAGAAAGGAAAGAAGGAAGGAAGGAAGTTAGGATCCTTATCATTCTGGAAGCAGCACTACTTGGTGGAGGCAAGAAGGCACACCTTACAAATCTTTAGTTTAGAGACTGGGAGGGGTGAGGGGTTGGGTGGATAGAAAGAGAAAAAGCAATACTTATTTGAATGAAAAAAATTTCGGAAAGTATTTTGTGAACACAGTGTATGATATCCCAAAGATTCAATTTATTTTTTCAAATATTTCAGTAAATGTACAACTTTTTCAAAATTATTTAATTTATTAATCTTATGAATTAGAGTGCCATTTTTTCATATAATTTACATCTACATTCAAGCTAAAATAAAATTGGTAGGTATCCGGCATTGATTTTGTAGTGACTTATTTCCTAAGTACATTTTAGGAAAGGACTGACTATTACCATCATTATGAAACTACTCCAATTTTAAGATTTCTATTTACAGCCCTATTATTTATAGAAGAAAGCATTAGTTAATGCTTAAAGAAAAAAGTAACAGTGAAAGCCAGATGCATTCACACTGCACACTTAATTAGGTTACGAATTATTTATTAAAATAGCAGTTATCACACTATAACTCTGTAACTCTAATAAATACATAAACTTTTTCAAATTTTAAAACAATTAGTTTTTATTCACTTGTGGTATAAACTTATAAAGCGAAGTATTCCAATAAAAAGATTATTTTTACAACTTTGTAAATTGTCAATTTAAGTAAAATTTTTGATTTTGCATAATGTACCTTTTAAAAATTAATCAATAATTATTTATACTTTTGCTGATAAGAGATTTTACTAAAACAAGTCATCTTTTTTAATTAATAGTTTTAGTCAATTGTAAATAACATAAATAAAAAGTATACACAATGACCACTTGAATGCCTAATCCTGAATTGTACCCCACATCTTTAAAATTAATTTTTTTTAATGTTGGAGGACCCCCCAAAATAAAAAAAGGAAAAAATAATAAAAAATAAAACAAAATAAAAAGTGTGGTTCTGCAATTCAAATATTGAAAATAGAAATACTAATAATGATAACGATAATAGCATTATACCATTAATGAGAATATATTTTTTATCAGTTTTCATAATTTAAAACATTCTCAATTTCAAGAGAGTTTAAGATATATTTTAATCATCTGGCCAATTGGACAATGTAAACCAATGACTATTGAGAATCAAGTTTTGGTATTGTGACTGTGGAATCCTTGCCTCAACCCCTCAAAATGATCATACCATTGCTCAGTTGGCTGAATCATTGTTAAGTTTTGGAAAAAGTCAACCTGGAAGGCAATCTTTGGCAAATTTGCCTAGACAATAAAAATGAAATAGTGCCTACATTAGAATTCATTATTGTCAAATAATTTGTTTATAACTAAAGTGTAAAGCCATTAAACTGGGAACAATTTGAAAGCATTTTCTTAAGTATAATTATGCAATATAAAGAATCATAGAACTGGAGGTCAAAATACTATTTTTCTTTTCATAGAACTGACTTGAAAATTTTATTTAAATCTTATTTGCCTTAGATTAAATATTTGTAAAACTTTCTACTTATAAATTCGCTTTTCTTAGAAATTAGACTTAACTGGCTTCATCTATCCACTACCCTCAAGTTGTTTTACTACAATCATTAGTTTACATAGTTTGTAAAATCTAAACTATTTCCCTGTATCAATGTTAAATTTTATAATCTTTTGTATTTATTCACCAGATATCATCACTGAGACCTCTATATATGTACTAAAGTGAAGAATAATTTCAATAGCTATCAAACAAAATATGACCCAAAAAATCATGCTTTTATACTCTATCTACAAATTTCGGATATTTTCCAGTAGAATCCTCTATGAGGAGTATCTAAAATTCAGTTACTACACAATATGAATTAAACAAAAAAGTAATATTTTCTTGAAAATAAATGTTTTAGACTATATAACATGTAGATTTTGTTTAATTTATTTTTATTTTAAAAAGTTATAAAGTTAAGATATTCAATTACAATATTGTAGGGACAGGAACAATGCTGAGACAATCGTTGTGAAAATGTATAAACACGTTTAATAGACAACTTTTATTTTTCAATTAAACATTGAAAAATGTCAAAATCTCATATGAAAAAGAGATTTTAAAGTAATATATTTGGGGCATCTATACATGAGACTAAATGGAAAAAGTTGAAAATCAACAAGTACATAAATAAAACATTAAAATTATGGAGACTGATTACACTAGAACTTTTGCTTTATAATCTACTCACTTTATTTATTACCTATACTTTAAGATAAACTGAATGATGGTAGACCATGTTGATAGTCAAGAGACTGAGTGAAAAAAATTATATAATCTATATTTTTATTTTTGTTTTTCTGGAAAAGATGAATCTTGACAAATAAGTCGGTATCTTTACCACATATGGAGAAAATTTTAAACCAGCTAGTTGAATAAGCAATCATGTATATAAAATGTAAGTATTAAAATAAATCTATGTTAGCCTTAAATCAACACTAATTATCAAAAATATTTATTCCTGAATTTGTAAAGTACGTCAATTAATGGTGACTAGCAGCAAAATGCTGATAACACTAAAAAAATAATAATATTAAAACAAATCAACAAAAAGTTCAGTATCTAAAAAAACATTTTTATGCTTTTCTTTTACCACAGTAATTTGTGTACTAATAAATTTGTGTATTACTAAATTACTTATATAATGCCATTGCTATGTGTGGGGTTTAATGGTGGTACTGCACGTGGTATGCATACCTACAACCTGTGAATATGACCTTATTTTTAAAAAGAGTGTTTGTAGATGTACAAAGTTAAGCACCACAAGAAGAAAGCATCCTGGAATTATCCAGGTGGGCCTTAATTCTACCAGCAAGTATTCTCACAGGACAAGAGTGATCTGTCCTTAAGCTGAAGTTTGCAGTAATTTGTTATAGAATACTTAGAAAAGCAATACATGTACTTTATAAAAAAAACAAAAAACTTTGAAAACCAATGGTAATGTTTTTAAATCAACTGTTATTAATCTATTGTCACAGCATTGATTACCATTCTATTATTCCATTCCACAATGTAGTCTCGAAACTACTTAATCTTAAAATTGATTTATATACTTAAATATAGCCCCAAATTATTATACTTTTATCTTATTAAATAAAGGACATTCAATGACAAAATTATTAACTGATATGTCCTGATGTCTACATAAACTACAAAGATAAATAAGGGATAAAACATAATATATTTCTTGTAATATGGATAGGCAGTTTGTAATGCTGATACATTTCCTACGATGTGCACCCATTTTATTTCCTTGATTTATTTTAAAGTAGAGAATTATGTGATTATTTTAAATATGACAAAAAAGTATAAAGGTTAAAACACAGATAAGTACCCGAAGGCCAACATTTCTAAGATGACCACATTTGATTTGTTTGTATTGAGGAAGATTGTTTTCTAAGGTACCATAGCAAGAGCTCCAGTTCCATATACCTTTATAAACTATCTGAATTAAGTGTGACTCTATTTCCTTTACCTTGTATCTGGAGAAAGGAGAATTGTGACTCTTCTATATAATTTGTATGAGAGAAGTAATATTATTTGCTATCTGAGTCTATCATTAAAAGGATACAGTCTCTCCCTCTTTCTCCCCATGATCAACCCAAGGAACCTAGCCTCCATGTAATGATGTTCTAGTTACAAGGCTAGGACCTATGTAAGTGCTCTTCTAGTGTTAATCCCAACTGAGGTCTCAGTCAAAAACCAGGATTAACTGCCAGGCAAATGAGTATGTGAATTTTCAAATTCCCCAGGTTTCAAGTTTCCCAGGTAAGGCCTCAGCCCTTGGGTATCTAAAATGAGCACTACCTATATTCTGGCCCACGGAATCCATGAAGAAAATAAATAGTTATTTTATGCCACTAAGTTAGCGAGTAATTAGTTATGCAATCACAGTTACTGGAACAATTATATTTCTACATAACTTTCAGTGAGTATTATTACATCGACTGACTGACTCAATAAAAAGAACAAAAGCACAGTAACCATAATGTCGATTAAATACCTTTGGCAAAAATAGCCATAAATCAGCAAACATAAGGGGAAAATTAGCACAGCATTTTATACTGAAAGGAGGCTCAGTGAATTTTTGTTGATATAAAAACAGAAGAAAAAGCAAAGTTTTAAGTATATATTGGTTTAACTATATGAAAACCATTGAAAATTTAGTTGAGAAAATGCTGACCATCTCTCTAGTAGACATGCATATACTATATACTTTTTTGTAGTAAGAAAAAGATAAACATATATTTACATTATATCCAAGCTTTTAAAGGTTTACTTGTATGTATTATTCTCCCCTATTTATTATGAAGAAAACATTGCAGTAACACTTATAGTTTTTTTTTTTTATGGCTAAATTATATGGGTCTCTTAAACATTTAGAGAAGCTAATGTATACATATTTTTGTAATAGATATTTCTTCTTTTAATAATTTTATGCACAGTTTCTAAATTTAAATTTTTTTTTAATTATTAAGAGCTATATTTATGTTTCAAAATTGCTTATGGGAAATCTTTCCTATTTTTCTTGATTGTGACTAAAGATGATATGATTATAACAACTTGTAGTTATCTAAAAACACACAGAAATATATATTTGGCATTGATATAATTATATATTTTTTCAGATTTATAAACAATGATAGGCCAAATTTCACTTTTTCTTGGTACTGAAATCATATCTTTAAGAATGTAAACTTGAGGACAGACCACATGAGAAAAAGTAGAAAAAAAATGGAATAAATAAGTTACAAGTTTTATACAAAAGTAATTAATATTATAAATAAACCTAAGAAAGTAATAAAACAATGACACATTGTAAATTATTCTGTGCTATATTTTTGACTGCTTCAGATGTTTATAAAGCTATAAAAATACTAAAGTATTGTCTGAAAAAAATTATGTTTGGAATAAAGTATAGAAAGTTTTATATTAGAAATGTATTGCTTGGATTTATTTTTATCTGTAAAAATATGAGGGCAGTGATTATAATTAGCACTTAAGACTTTTTTTAATGGAATTGGAAGCTACTAAGCATTGATGTGATTTAATCTTTAAAAAATAAAAATTATTGTTTTTCCTGTTCATGATCATAAATAAAGGGGCTGAATTATGCTTTCAGTTGTACTCCAATCACCCTCAGATGTCCATAAAATTAATTTGTGTAATCAATTTTTAATTAACACAATCTGGTAAAATATTCTAAATTTTATAATTTATTTAAAATCAGAAATTAGTGATAAATGATTGTATTAACTTTATTGTTTAGATCATTAATGAACTCATAATTGTCACATCGAATAGATATTTGCCTGTCTTCATCTCTCATTCTCATCTTTAATAAAGACTTCCCTCCTCTCTTCTTAAGCTCTCCTCTCTCTTACACTGTATTCTGATTCTCTCTGGGTTTCTGGCCTGTCTTTTTAGTCTCCATGATCTTTTCTTATTCCATCCACCCCTTAATGTTGGAGCACCTGAAATGACACTTCTTACTGTGCACAATCTGTCAAGAAGAATTGTTAGTTTGTCTGGATTGAATTTACAAATGTTTCTATGTAGCTGGTAAGTTAGCTGGATGAATTAGTGGTGAAGCAAATATTAATACCTTCTCAAATGGGTTTTTCAGAATTATTTTGCAAGAAACAAGTTTGAAATAAAGCTTACTTTATATTGATTTGCTTATTCACAAAAACTAATAGAATTATAGAATGAATCATCATAATCAATAATTTATTTTTAATAGAGGTATAATTATATATGTGAGTATATATATATGTCTTTGCCATGTGACTTTTCAAATGCCTTTCACTAGAAAAGATGAAGTATATTTGTTTGATACCTTGGTAACAGGCTTAGCCAGGTAAGTTGCTTTATTCAATGATATGATAAGAGCAGATGCTGTAAATGTGCTTGTAAACTTTGATTTGCCCTTTTATGTTTTCCTCTAATCAACCATGATAGAAACCCAGCCACTGATCTCATAATGGGAGAAATGTGGAACAAAACTGAATCCAAATTTTAGAATGGAAGCGAGCCTGCTCAAGCCAGTAGAGCCATAGCTGACTCATAAATGTGTGTGAAAGAAACATATTTTAAAATATATATAAATTGTAGAGATTTGGAGGTTGTTTTTTATGCATCACTTTGGAATAGAAACTAATATAGAAACAATGGACAGTAATTCAAAGATATCAATAAATGATCTATGTAAGCAAAATAGACACTGCAATAATCCAATCACAGGAACACATTTTTTTCTGACAGTGTTACCCTCCTTCTGCATTCCATTACCTCTAGTGTTGTTTTTAAAAATGCAGCTTATTATTTTTTATTGAGTAAAAATCAGTGCTCTATTTATTGCATCTTGCTCAGTATTGGTTCTATACTGAATTATTAGAATAGATATAATGTATAATATAATGCATACATATAATGTATATTCTTATATCCTACAGAAAACAAGAATAAAATGGCAAGCAAATTTTCTATTTTAAGAAAGCAGACTGGTCACAGTGGGTCAGGTGGCTTATGCCTGTAATCTCAACACTTTGGAAGCTCAGGTGAGAGGATTCCCTGAGCCCAGAAGTTTGAACCAACCTGGAAAAAATAGCAAGACATTGTCTTTACAGAAAATCAAAAGTTAAGCCAGCCATGGTGGCATGCACCTATAGTTTTAGCTACTTGAAAGAGTGAGGCAGAAGGATCGCCTGAGTCCAGGAGTTCAAGGCAGCACTGAGCCATGATCATGCCACTGCACTCAACAGAGTGGACAACAGAGTAAGGCTCTGACAAAAAGAAAAAAAAAAAGCAAATTTTCTATTTTACAAGCAATTTTTAGCAACATATTTTAAAAATGTTCCTTCATTCACCTCTTACCAGTGCAATCACAAAGTAAAATTTTTCAAGAGAAATGCAAGAAAGTTCAATTCATCACTATAAGACAAATTTATAAATTTTTATCATGAATTCAATTGTTGGCTAAGCATTGATATCTGCCAGTAAAATCCAGATTTTTTAAATAAAACCCTAATTTTTTTCAAAAGAAAAGTATTTTTGTACCCTTCTTAAAATTCTATCCCTTTTGTATTCATTGAGTCAGATGGTACCCCACTAATCAACCAAACTATATATCCTAGAAACAGCTTTGACTTACAAAACTTACTATCACACACTAACTTGACAACTTTACTAATGTATAGGTTTATCTTTTTTCTACTCAAATTATAAATATCAGAGATTCAGCTTTTCCTCAAAATAATGCCACTTTCTTCTAATATGTCCTTTCTGCATACAGTATCAACTTTCTGACAACTTTCTAGCAACAAGAACACTGAGAGGAGTTGTAACTATTATTATTTTTCAGTCATTTCAGGCATTGTTTACAGGTATAGTCACTCTACCTATATTAACTCAATTTCATTCACATGGTCATCCATGTTTTGTTTTGTTTTGTTTTTTTTTACTTTTCCTCTCCTTGATTCTTTGTTAGATACAAAAATTATGAGACACAGAGATACTTAGATTTTCGAGTACATGCGGCTCACAAGCGGCAGTTCTGAGATTGGAACAGAGGCAATCTGTTTCAATAGTTAAGAATTTCAACAGTTAATTTAGTTACTATTTATCTTATATAGCTTCTCTATGGTGTAGGATTATAAATAGATTTTATCAACTCTCTTCTTAAAAACTTTCTGCAAGCCTCATATCACCTTTGAAATAATATAATGTGGATTTCATAATGTGACATAAAAGACCCTTATTGTTAAGTATTACTTTCTCTCTCTCAGTTTCCATCTTAGAATTGTGCTTACTAGGTGAATGGAACAGCCTTTTTACACTATGATGTTGCTGGCTTTCCATGCCCTCTCCTTTGTGAGACTTAAGAAATTTGCTTTTTACCTTGTTTACTTTGAAAACCCTCATTCTTTCTTTAAGATTTAGCCCTAAACTTAGGGACCCACATTGCGACAGAAAATCCTCCTCCAGAGAGTTACCAGTCTCTGCGTTATAAAAAATTTCTTGTAGATACTTGGTGTTCTTTCTATCTTTTTCATTAAAGTTGGAAATATTCTGAGTCAGGGATTTTGACTTTTTTTACTTTTGCTTCCCTAGACCCTAGAAAACATAAATTTTAAACCATTCTGACAATTTTGTGGTAGTGTATAAACAAAGTCTCTTCACAGGTGATTAGGATAACAATTTTGTGACACATCAAACTGACCAATCAACAAATGACTAAGAACTACTTTGAATTGTTTTCCCAGTTCTACTGATACTCCATGTTTGACTCGTGTTTCCACCTCAGGGAACTTTCTGAGGACCAATGTTGCATGAAGACTGTAATGTAGGTTCAAAAAGTCAATGTAGGGGTGAAATGTGGGATATAGTCCAGACAAGGACTGTTTCCCCATACCCGCCCCCATTCCCTCAGGAGCAGGCCCCGCCAAAGCTGGTCTCTGAAGGATTTGCATATTCCCAGTAATGAGTCACAGGGTGTAGGTAATTGAGAAGAATTGAAAGCAAAACGGTCATAACACCAATGTAATTGTAAATGTGGGATAGGAATTTTATTAATTGACTGGCATGCCTATAAAACTGCTAGCTGTACGGCCCAAAGTATGGTTTCTTTCAGCATTGAATGCCACCTTCAGTGCCATATGGGCAGACCCTTTCCTCACCGACCCCTGCCATCAGTGTCTCCTTAAGTTCTAATAAACCACTGTCCTTCTCTACTGGACCTCCAGATAACTTCTTTAGAATATGTAAAGAACCTCACACATATGTCTCTCAGTTTTGGGGTTGAGAGGTTTGCATTACATACAGTCTAAGCAAAATAAAGACACACACACACACACACACACACACACACACACACACACACACACAATACTTAGATTTAGCAATCTAATTAATATTGTCATCATTGTCCAATTCATAGTTTAATCACTTCGGGGAATATAGAAAGCCTTTCATTTTTTTCTTCCCACTTTATCAGTCTCATCTCATCACTCCAAACTGCTTTATGGTCACCAGAATACCAGTCAAGTAAATGGTGTCTTCAGAAAACCCGTTTTTGCATCTTGATTAGTTTAATTTATCTTGGCCTACTGACATTTTTGCTGGTACTGCCTGCCCTTGCTCTTCTGTTTTACAGGGCATAAGTTGTGCAACAGCAAAGAGATCCTTCTTCACTGGAAAGGAAGTTATTTTCCCTTGTCCAACACAAACATTAGCTTATTAAGTCATTCTGTATTCTCTGAAAAGGCCAAAAACTCCTAGGCATATCTCTTCTCATTATATAGCAAAGGAATCTATCATATGTAATTAAAGCTACTAATCAGTTGAATTTTTGAGTTAATAAAAAAAGAGATTTTCTAGGTGGGCCCACTCTAGCCAGAGGAGCCAATTTAAAGACAGAGTTCTCCCTAATATCTGATAGAAAGGGAAGTGAGAAAGATTTGAAGAATTAGAATGATTCAAGAGTACCATTGTTGGCTTGCAATGGAGGGAAGCTTGCAACAAAGAATATGGTAGCCTTGAGGCTGAGAGCACCAACAAGCTCATAACTGGAAAGGACATGATGAGCTCAGTCCTGCAAGGTCAGGACTATGGAATTGTGAGACAATGCACCAACAATTTATCTTTAGTTCTGAGTTGTACAATTAGTGTTGTTCAGAGTAGTTAAGATTGTGGTAATTGTTACAAAGCAACAGAAAACGAATATGTCAAGCTTTCCATGTAAGAGTTTTCTAGAATAGTAAAGTTGTATTAATAAAGACAACTGAACAGAAGGTCACACTAATGTAGGTGGAAAGCTAAGCAAACATCACTGGTTTCACTTCTTTGGGGAGTTATATTTCACACTGTAAGCCTGCAGACAAGAAGCCTACAGGTAAATATTTTCAGTATCAAAAATGCATAGAAGGAAGATGCCATTTCATGCCACTAAAATGTTCCTTAAGAGGGAAATTATTTTCAATATTATATTTTTCTGATAGTAAACATATAAAATATACACAAATGTGTTAGAATCTTTTTAAGAAAGATCAGTTTTTAAATTTGTGGGAGTATAAAATGTTTGTCTACAGTGTGACAATATAATGTATGTTTTGTACAAATAAAATATTCTCCTCTTAAGGTTTCTTTTTTACTTTACACCTGAACTAAATTTAGCTATGACAGTATATTAATGTCATTTGTTTCACTCTAGATATAGAAGTCAGACAAGATACTCTCTATAGAAGAATTTTAAAATATTGTTTTCCAAATTACTAATATTATCCATTATGAATTTATATTTATTTTATATGCAATCTAAAAAATGTTACATATATTTTAAAATATAAACTTTTTAAAACATTATATTGGACATCAAAATTTAGAATTAAAATAATATTTGAAATTATAAATAAGATCAAATTTGAGGTTAACAGTTCAGGGCCTAAAGATTTCTATCTTGGAATTTGATTTGTAAATATTGAACTTTTATGTTATAAACAATTTATGGTTATTGTTAAAGTATGACTAACGTAAATATTATAAGGAAAAAATATTTATAAAACAACAACTCAAATATTATCATGTTACATTATTAGAACACATGTTGTGAGATATAAACTTATTTCAATCTCATTGTTTTTCACTCTCAAAAATATTCTGGCAATTCTATATATTTTCAATAAGGTAAAAATTTAGAGAAATATCAAACTATGTCTTTATAATGCCAAGTTGTTCTGATTCTCTTCAAAAAAGTCAATGTCTCTCCCCTAATAGTTAATTAAAGTAGAATTAACATACAATCTACAGTGTCCAATAAATATATATTATTGCATAAATGTACTCTATATACTTTCTGCATAAATTACAAGTGCTTTTGAACTATTTCTAGAATTTGACATTTACCACATAATTAAGAAAACCCTTTTAATATTATTACTCTATTGCTTCTACTAACTACTTAGAGTTATAATAATGATAGCTCATACACTATGGTTTTTTTTTTTATTTTATTTTAAAGTTGTAGGATACAATTCAGGTTTAGGTATACAGATATTCGTTATGCAGGTACCCTTATTGATGAGGTATGCCCCTCCCTCCCCTGGCAGTTTCCCTCAACTGCTAATCCCACCCCTCCTCCCCTGACAGTTTCCCATTACTGCCAATCCCTTTATTATAGTATTATGGTAAATGTTTAGGGCTGCTTATGAGTAAGAATATATGGTACTCTGTTCTTTGATTCTGTGATAGATTATTGAGTATGATAGACTCTAAATTCACCCAAGTAGCTGCAAAGTCCATATGCTTGTCCTTCTTTATGGTTGCATAATATTCCATTGATGCACTGTTTTAAGCACCAGCTTTAAAACTCACATGAATT
>CAUYQG010127065.1:0-27731 GCA_963574415.1 Tarsius wallacei | reverse complement strand
AGTGGATTGCCTGAGCCCTCAAGTTCGAGACCCGCCTGGGCAAGCGAGACCTCATCTCTACAATAAATCAAAAAATCAGCCAGGCGTGGTAGCGCGCGCCTGTAGTTCCAGCTACTTGGAAGGCTGAGGCGGAAGGATCGCCGGAGCCCAGCGGGTCGAGGCTGTGGTGGCTGGGAGCGGCCACTGCACTCCAGTCTGGGCGACAGAGTGAGACTCCAACTCAAAAAAAAAAAAGAAAAACCAAAACAAAGAAATCAAGAGGGAAATTATAATGTTCAATTTCTTTGCATATTTATCTGTGGCAATGTGCTTTGAAGACTGGATTGAAAATGCCTTTCTCAACAGGATTTGTGTTTGCTGTAGCTGGGCACTTAGGGGCACAACCCATCCAGGACCCATCTAATCTAAATGTTTGATCTGGGATATTTTTTGAATCACACAGATAATATTAATTTTGGCTCCAAATCAGCTGTGGAGTTACTGCTTTCCAGGGGAAATCTTTTTTACATTTTTATCATTCCATCTGGAGCCAAGGCTCAAACAGGCGCACATCTTCACTGTAGGAATCCACAGCTTTCCCCCTTATTCTCCCAGGTCTTCCTCTGAAGGTTTGTCTTCTGTCCCTTTCCATATGATCCACTGTAACCTGGGTTCTAGACCACCAGGGATCAGTGGATAATTTCAAAACGAGTGCCAGCTCTGACACTTGTTTATTCTATTTTCCTTTAAAAAAAAATTGAGAGATGTTCCCTATACTGTAAAATTCATCTCTTTGAACCTATACAATTCGTTGGTCTTAGCATGTTTACAAGGGTGTACAACCATCCTCATTAATTCCAGAGCACTTGCGTGACACAAGAAAGAAATCCTGCACCCACGAGCAGTCATGCCCTATTACCCTCTCTCCCTTACCCTGGCAGCCATTAAGCCTCTGTCTGTATGACTTTGTCTACTTTGATTCTGAACACTTCATGCAAATGGAAATACAAGAATGTCTTTTGTATCTGGCTTCTTTTATGTAATATAATATGTTCAAGTTTCATCCATGTTGCAGCATATATCAGTACTTCATTTCTTTTATGTTCAAATAACATCCCATCGTATATGAAGACTGACAATTAAGTTTGCAAACTAATCCTAGAAAAAGTGCCACATTCCTCATTGCTGAATCTCACTACAGTTGTCTTTAACATACTCCTTTTGGGAAAGCATGCATAGATGCCAGCACCTAGTTCACCCATCAAAGTAATTTTGGAACTCTTTTTCTGGAATGGCCATCAGAACTGTCATTGTATTACCCTCGGTGTCCTGAATGTCATCAAAATGTCTTTCTTTCGATATTTCCTTTATCTTTGGGTAAAGAAAAAGGTCATTGGAAGCCAGATCAGGTGAGTAGAGAGGGTGTTCCAATGCAGTTATTTGTTTACTGGCTAAGAACTCCCTCAAGGCAGTGCTGTGTGAGTTGGTGCATTGCTGTTTTCCAGGAGCTCCTAAGGAACCATTTTTGCACACACCTTTCTCATGCCAAGATTTTCCATTAAGATTTTCTTAACTGTTTCTCTGTTGATGTTTATTTGGTCTGCTATGCTTCTCACAGTCAGCTGATGATTTTGCTGCACAATTCAATGCATTTTTGCAATATTTTCATCAGTTCTGCACGTTACTGGTTGTCCTGATTTCTCTTCATCAGTGATGCTTTCTCTCCCCTCAGAAAACCATTTAATCCATTTGTACACTGTTGTTTTCTTCAGGCATCATCCCCATCAACTTGGACTGAGATGTCCCTGATTTCACTTCCACTCTTGCCAAGTTTAATGAGAAATTTAATGTCTGTTTGTTGCTCTAATTCAAACTCCAACATTCTCATGACAACAGCTCCGATGGCCATTCCAGAAAAAGAGTTCCAAAATTGCTTTGATGGGTGGACTAGTCATTAGCCTCGATGCATAGCAAGGAGAGTACTTCGAAAGTGACCATAGTGATATTCAGCAACAAGTTATGTAGCACTTTTTCTAGGAAGAGTTTGCAACCTTAATTGTCAGACCTCACAGATATACCACATTTTGTTTAGCCATTCACCAATTGTTGATAAACATCTGGATTATTTCCATCTTTTGGCTCTTATGACTCATACTGCTATGAATATTTGTGTACAAGTTTTTGTGAGAACATATGTTTTCATTTCTCTTGCATATATGGCTATGAGTGCAATTCCTGGGTCATATGGTGACTCAATGTTAAATTGTTTCAGAAGCTGTCAGACTGTTTTCTGTAGTGGCTGCATCATTTCACAATTCTCCCTTCTTATTGTTTTTTGGTACTTAAGTAATTGTCCTACTTTCCTATCATGCATTTAAAATTTTTTTTAAAACAATAACCACTACATCAACTTTTCTCTGTCACCAAACAACCATTCAACAGTAGGACTGATTACTGGGTTATCAATATAGAATATTCACCCAGTAGAATGCTATTTACAGCAGAATAAATTACCAATGATCACTTCAACAATATGGAGGAACCGTATCAATAGTAAGCAACTAGACACAAAAGAGTACATATTTTATTTTTCTTCTCATATAAAGTACAAAAGTAGGCAAAACCAATCTATGCAGTTAGAAGTCTGGATTACCCATGAGGGGAAATAGTGAGTAGAAGGGGGCACAGGAAGTCTCCAGATTTTGTTTCCTAATCTGGGTGCTGATTACATGGGTTTATTTAATTTGTGAAAATTAACTGAGCTACAGGCTGCCCCCAGGGAGTGGTCATAACCTTGGGTGAGGCGGCTAGTCAGGGCAATGCTGGAATTGCCAACCTCTTCCTCTTGACTAGTGTGGATAATGCTGCTGTGAACGTGGGTGTTCAAATCTCTATTTGAAATTCTGCTTTTAATTCTTTTGGGTATATACCCAGAAGTGGGATTGCAGGATCACATAGTAATTCTATAGGCCACAGTGTATGACTAAGTTTTAAAAATTTTCTGTGTAGATGGGGTTTTGCTATGTTGCTTCCCAGGCTGGTCTCAAACTCCTGGGCTCAAGCGATCCTCCTGCCTTGGCCTCCCAAAGTTCTGGGATTACAAGTATGAGTCACCATGCCTGGCCTTCCCCTTGTGCAATTTAGAAAAAGTTGTCCTATTCTCTAGATGAATGCATCCCTACTCCAGGGTGTGTGGCTTGATCAGCAACTAGACTTCAGATCCTATTTGCTCCTGAGGGCAGGTACCTTGTGCAGCGAACAACTTGCATAACCAAATAATGTAGTTCTAAATGTATGCATAGATTGTATTTTATATTTTTCACAAAATTGAGATCATACCGTTGGTAGGCTATGTTTGGATAGAACATAATTTATTTTAGTTAATTCCCATTAGATAGTTGTTGCCAAAGTTTTGATATGACAAAAGCCTGCTGGTATGACAATACTTGCACATAAATCTTTTTGCATTTTTACTGTTATTTCCTTATGCCAAATGTCTGGAAATCACCTTGAACACTACATTTATTGAGTGCTTATTTATTTATTAAGTGCCCTGCACTGTGCTCAGAAATATATTAATCACAGTCTGGCAATGTAGGCACCATCAGTATTTCTTTGTAGAGAAAAGTTGAAGCACAAGAAATGAAGTTACTAGACTGAGGTCACAAAGTTGGAAAGCTGCAGAACTGGATTTGAACACACGTTTGTTGGCTGCATCCACTGCAGAGCCTGGGCTCTTATGCTACAGTGACTCACTTTAAATAAGAAGATAGATGGATTTGAGAAGAGTTTTAATAATAAATAAGCCTTACCGTCATTAGCGGAGTAGACCTTGACCACTTGATAATTTCCATAGGAGAGGAAACAATTTAAAAGCAACAGGCTTTTTGTTAATGTATTTGTTAGAAAGAAGAATTCCTTGACAGGTTGATTAATATTCTAGCAGGATACACACTGTTCATTTCTGACCTTTTTTGAAGAGTGGCAAGTTTAGAAGACAATTTAAATTTGGATTTAATCTGACTAGCAATGATAACGTCTTCATGTCGTTTTTTGGTTTAGATTCCAGCGTATCTGGGACAATAAAGGGATAGCTTTCATGGTTCACCTTCCACCACTCACTTCCCTAGGCTACAACTCAGTGTCTGCTTTTCTTAGACACAGGTGATATACCCTTTGTCCACTGGCAAGATTGATAGAACTATGAGCTCTGTGTGTGTGTGCATGTGTTCCTGCGTTAATGAGGTACTTTTTAAAATATAATTCTGGTCATCTAGTGTCTAACATCTTTAATAATCTGAGAAATATATAATTTAAAATAGAAGCACATTTCATGTGGGAATAAAGGTAGTAAGAACAAGAGAGGGAACCTTGTCTGGTTTCTGCATTAAATAAATCTAATTCCAATGCATTAAAGTACTGTACATAAATAAGCTGGGGAGAGTCAAAGTAAATCAAATGAGATAAATTGGTGAAAAACGCAGTTTAGAAAACGTTAACATGTTACTGATATATGCATTTACAACCAACGTATTTCTAACGTGTGCTTAATTAATTATGGTAAATTCTAAAGCAGTAGGTTCAATCCAAATGCTGTTTACTGGATGCATGCTGATAAAAAAAATTCATTGTCCCCAACCAGGATTCTTACATACTGCCAGTAGGTGTGTAAACTGGTGTGGCCACTTTGGAAAACTGTTTGGCAGTAACAACTAAATCTTGCCATATATACAGTCTATCATCTAGCAGGCCCACTCCTCCACTTTTTTTCTGTCACCCAGGCTGGAGTGCAGTGACGAGATCCTAGTTCACTGCAGCCTTGACCTCCTGGTCTCAACTCATTCTCCCACCTGAGCCTTCTGAGTACCTAGGACTACAGGCGATGTCCCCATGCCTGGCTAACGTTTTATTTTTTTATAGAGATGGGGGTTTTGCTATGTTTCCAGGCTGTCTACCTAAGAGAAAGTGATACTTTCTTACGGCAGAAACTTGGAAATAGAAACACAGAAATTAAAAACAAACCGTCAGCTTAGTATCAAGATAATCATCATTAACATTCGCAAAGAGACCATTACACAATGCTTTGTAGTAGGTTTAAAGTTTTTTCTTTTTTTTGAGTCAGAGTTCCACTCTGTTGCCCAGGCTGGCGTGCAGTGGCACACTCACAGCCACTGCAGCCTCAACCTGCTGGGCCCAACAATCCTTTCACCTTAGCCTTCCAAGTAGTTAGAACCACAGGAGTGTGCCACCACACCTGGCTAATTTTTTTTATTTATTGTAGAAATGAGGTCTCACCAAATTGCCTGGGCTCGTCTTGAAACCCTGGGCTCAGGCAATCCTCTTGCTTCCTCCTCCTAAAGAATTACAGGCGTGAGCCACCACATCTGGCTTATTTTTAAACATTTTTATTTATTTATTGTTAGTTGGAATTTCATTCTGTCTCCGAGGCTGGAGTGCGGTGGCATGATCACAGCTCACTGAGGCCTCCACCTTCTGGGGTCAGGCAATTCTTCTGACTAAGCCTCCTGAGTAGCTGGGATCACAGGTGTGCGCCACCACACTTGGTTACTTTTTAATCATTTTTTTGTAGAGATGAGGTCTCACTATGTTGCTCAGGATGGTCTCCAACTTTTGGGCTCAAGCAATTCTCTCGCTTCAGCCTCACAAAGTGCTAGGATTACAGGTATAAACTACTGTGCTCAGTCTTTTATTTTATACCGTAATATGTTGTGACTATGTTTCCATGTAATAGATATTTTCAACACTATTATTTTTAATGTCGGCTTTGAATATAACATGACTGGACCATAACATAGCACTTATCATAATAATGCTTTGTTGAATATTTAGGATATGACCAACCTTTTCACTTGGCATTGAAATGACACTGTAATGGGCATTCTTAAGTTTTTAGCAAACATTTAAATATTAGAATTTCTAGAATTGAAATTACTACTTTAAAAAGCACAGGTTTTTTTTTTTTGCTATTGTTTAACCGTTTTCTTTTTTTTTCTTCATTTTAAAGATGTGGGGTACAATTCAGGGTTGGGTATACAAATGTTCATTATGCAGGTATGCTTGCTGATGAGGTGTGCCCCCCTCCCCTGGTAGTTTCCCACTACTGACAATCCCACCCCATCTCCCCTGGCAGTTTTCCACTACTGCCAATCCCTTTCTTATAGTATTATGATAATTGTTCAAGGTTCGCTTATGAATGAGAACATATGGTGCTCTGCTCTCCGTTTCTGTGATAGATCACTGAGTATGATAGACTCTAAATCCATCCAAGTTGCTGCGAAGTCCATATGTTTGTCTGTTTACATGCAGTTTTAAGAGTTATAGGCTTCTAAAAATTATTGTAATTTATATTTCCTTCAGCATGGTATGATCTTGTCCAACATTAAAAAATAGGCATAATTATTTTTTCTAATCCTTGTCAAATGTATAAATAAAAATGATTGCCTCTCATTATAGTTTTAATTAGTATGGTTGGACTTTAAAAATAAATGTATTGGCCATTTGTGTTTTTTTTTGTTTTTTTTTGAGTTGGAGTCTCACTCTGTCACCCAGACTGGAGTGCAGTGGCCGCTCCCGGCCACCGCAGCCTTGACCTGCTGGGCTCTGGCGATCCTTCCGCCTCAGCATTCCTAGTAGCTGGAACTACAGGTGTGCGCTACCACATCCGGCTAATTTTTTGATTTATTGTAGAGATGAGGTCTCGCCAAATTGCCCAGGCGGGTCTTGAACCCGTGGGCTCAGGCAGTCCACTCACCTCAGCCTCCCAGGTCGTGGGATTACAGGCTGAGCCACCGAGCCCGACTCATTTGTTTTTTTGAGAATATTTTGGTCATCTCCATTGACCATTTTTCTAATCTTTTAACTTTTCTTATTTATTTGAAAGAATTTTTCATAAGGAGTAGCAAGCAAAACCCTCTGCTTATTACATATGCTGTAGGCTTTTTGTTTTATAATACTTTTAATATTTCAAACTCTTTCCCAAATTAGCAAATCAAATTTTGATACTACAATTTGTCCCCTTGAGGAAGCTGATCTTAGAAGAAAGTACCATCATAGATAGATAGATTGCATTAGGCACTCTTATTGGTATTCACTTCTCATGTTTTTATTTTATGTTCTTTCTTGCTTGCTTTTCTTTAGTCGGGAGTCTTACTCTACTGCCCAGGCTGGAGTGCAGTGGCATGATCTTGGCTCACAGCGGTCTCAACCTCCTGGGCTCAGGCAATCCTTCTACCTCAGGACCCAAGTAGCTGGGACTACAGGTGTGTGCCACCATGCCAGTCTACTTTTTTGATTATTTGTAGAGATGAGGTCTTGCTATGCTGCCTATGTTGGTCTCGAACTCCTGGGCTCAGGTGATCTTCCTGCCTTGGCTTCCCAAAGTGCTGGGATTACAGGTATGAGCCACAATGCGCCTGGACATATTTTATGTTCCTTTACCCTTTATCTTTTATTATTTATTTATGTATTTATTTTCAGAGATGGGGTCTTGCTATGTTGTTCAGGCTGAATTTGAACTCCTGGGCTCAAGTGCTCCTCTCATCTCCCCCTGGGACTACAGGTGTGTGCCATCTTGCCTGGCTCTCCTTTGCTTTTAGTAAGATTTATTTCCTCTAAATCAATGACTGTTTCACAGTTTTACTGCTGAAGGGCATGAGTAGGAATGCAATTCATATTTGCAGAGAGGGAACTAACACTCTTAAGTGACTACCCTTATTAGGCACTGTGCTATACATTTCAGTTAATCCATGTTATCCTAAAACAACCCTAAAGAAGTACGTATTATATTCTTCATTTTATAAGCTGAGAACACTGAGGATCATTCAAATTGTGTCTTCTTTCCTGTCTTGATTTGACCCTAACCTGCTCCATTTGAAGTCTTCTCCGTGTTTGTTATGGCAGTTCCGCCCTTCCAGCCGCTCAGGCCAAAAGCCTTGGAGTCATCCTGGTCTCCTTCTTTCACACCCCATGTGCAATGTGAGAAACCACTGTCAGCTTACCTCCATCAGTATCCCTCTAGTCCAAGTCACTATCCTCTTGCTCCTAGATTATTGCAGTAGCTGCTAACTGGTCTCTGTACTTCCATCCTTGCCCGCTACTGTCTATTCTCAACCCAACAGTCAAAGTGAGACAATTTACAGTATGTCAGAAAATGTCACCTTTCCACACAAAACCCCCCAGTGGCTCCCAATCCACTCAGAGTACAAGCTTCACTCGATCTGTGTCACGCTCACCTCTTACATCTCTGACTTCATCTTTCCTTCCATCCTTCTCTCTTGATTCTTAGTACAACCGGCACACTCCTGCCCTCGGGGCCTTTGTTGTGCTTTTTGCCTGGAGAGTTTTCTGACCAGATATCCCCAATCTCCCTCAGGTCTTTCCTCAAATGCCACCCCTCCAGAGGCTTTTCCTTGACCACCCTACTTAAAAGAGTGTCCCTCTCCCATTTCTTAGGTACCCTCTCTGTTAACTTTTCTCCACAGCCTTTCTGATCATATGGCAACCCACATATTTTCCTTATTTATTTATCATCTCTCCCTCTCCCACCTGAACGGTAAGCTCCATGAAGGCTGGGATTTTTATTTCCGCACTCTCTGCTATGTCCCCAAACCTTACAAGAGGGTCTAGCATGCAAAAAGCACTCAAAAAATATTTGTTGAACACACGAAATGATTCTCCTGCATTCCAACGGTTAGAATAGACCAAGGTGACCTGCTGTGCAAACCTTCCCGGCTTCTGCTCTGATCTCTATCTTCCCTGTTCTTCCCCAGCTTCTACTTAGAAGCCACTTCTGGACTGCACTTTTCCAAGGACATGGCAACCTGGGATCCTGCTGTCACAAGCACGGCAGCGGTGGTCGTAGGCAGCAGCAGAAGAAAGTGTGAGGGCTGCATCCCCCGGTTACCGGGATTGCAAGACAGCACTTGAAACGGGTTCTCCTTGATTGTGGTTATCTCTGGCCGCCATTCATCGAGTGAAGGGAAGAAGATACTTCCTCCACAGGAGTATTTGGGGAGGCGCCAGGAGGATGCTGCGGCGGCGGGAAACCTCCACATCCGCCTTTGCCAACGGGTGTGGCCCCAGACGCTCAGACGGAGGCTCACCTCAAGTTTCAACCACACCAACCACAAGGGCTGTGAAGATGCTGAGAGGGCCCCAAACCAAGTTTCTGAGGCCTCCTCCGGGACTCAAAGTCCGGAAAGCGAAGGCTTGACTTCGTGGTCCTAGCATGTAAGGGCGTGGGAGTCAGAGGAACCGGGAAGGAGGCGGCGCTGCCAGCCTGGCAGTGGCATTGCCCGCATGTCCCCGATGCAAAGGCAGCCGCAACGCAGGATCAGGCCGCGGGGGCCGGAAGGCTGGGCTCTGGGAAGGATGTCGAGGCACCGGACAGTGCCTAAAGTCACCACCACCGGTGGGGACGTGGATAGTCTACACCTGCCCCTCCCCCACTCCTTCGGGGATCCTGAGTTAAGGAAGTGTCATCTTTGTTGTAGAAGAGCCCAGATTAAAGAGCCCTCATTCGAGGGGGGAAGGGGGAGGCGGTAGAAATTGCCAGTGAACGTGTAACACACACACACACACACAACCCACAAACTCCGGTAACGCTAGGATTGCCCTGAAAAAGCAAAACAGCCAGGCGTGGTGGCTCACGCCTGTAATCCCAGCACTTAGGGAGGACGAGAGGGAGGACTGCTTGAGCCCAAGACTTCCTGACCAGCCTGGGCAACATAGTGAGATCTCTTCTCGACAAAAAAAAAAAAAAAAAAAAAGGCTGGGCGAAACGGCACACGCCTGTAGTCCCAGTTACTAGGGAGGCTGAAGAGGGAGGATCTCCTGAGCCCAGGAGGTGGAGGCTGCGATGAGCCGAGGTCGTGCCATTGCACTCCAGCCTGGGCGACAGAGTGAGACCCCGACTCAAAAAAAGCAAAAAACAAAAACAAGTATAACAGACCAAAACGGCATCTTCCCCCTCAATCCTGGAACATTATTATCGTGGCTGAACCAAGGCTCCTCCCGCCCACCGCTGGGAGCTTGCCACCAGAGTAACAGGCGAGCGTTTCCCTCGCTTGACTCAGTCCCACTGGGACTGTCCTCGCATTTTACAATCCAAACCTCAGCAGAGAAAGGAGTCAGTGACAGAGGTCGGGGCGGGAAGCGAGAAGCCTGAGCCCGGGACGCGCGGAGCTGGCTCCTCCGCTCGGCAGGACCCGACGCACGCGCCCCTTGGCGGGTCCGCAGACGCGTGTGGTTTTGCCTAGCGGCGGTGCGCGTGTGGAGAGGTGTAGTTCTGGCAGCACGCGAGCCCCCAAGGGCGAGGCGTCCTCCATGGCGCCCCGGCTCGAGTTTCGGCGGAAACTTTCCCTCCGAGGCTCCTCCTCCGTTACCTTGGAAACCGGCCCGGGGCGGGTCTCGAGGCGCCGCGCGAGGCCCAGGCGCACCTGGCGGCCGCACGGCTCAGGCGGCGGGGGCGGGGCCTGCGGCGCCGGGGGCGGGGCCTGCGGCGCCGGGGTTGGGCCTGAGGCGTCAGGGGCAGGGCCTAGGGCGGAGGGGGAGGGATCTGAGGCGGTAGGGACGGGGCCTGCGGCGTTCGGGGCGGGGCCTGAGGTGTTCGGGGCGGGGCCTGCGGCGTTCGGGGCGGGGCCGGCGGCGCGCTCCCCCGGGCCGGCCGGGCAGGTTGGGCCCCGCCCCGGCCCCCGCCCCGCCCGCGCTCCCTAGGGCGCGGGGGAGGGGGGGCGAGGCCGGACCCGCGCGGCGCAGCTACCGGCTGACGCGCCATCGGAAAGTTGCGCCGCGACCTTCTGCCGTCCTACTTTCTTCCCCGGTACTCCTGTTGCGTTTGCGCGGGGTCGCGAGGACCCGGGCCGAGACCTGCGAGGGACGGCGGGCCCTGGCGCCGAGCAGATTGCCACGCGCGGGCGAGCAGCCGGCTGCTCTCTCCTCACGGTGCCCAGCGCGGGTGGCGGCTCAGGGGCCCGCGTCCGCGGGGCGGCGGCGCAAACTTTCCGGGCCGTCCGAGGACTCTTGTCCGGCGAGTCCCACACTGCGCCGGGAGGAGGAACCGCGGCCCCCGACAGGTATGTGGCGTGCTGGCCGGAGGTTTGCGCTTGCGGGGTTCTTGTATTTTAGGGGTTGAAGGAGGAGGGGGAGCCGAAATGTCTCTCTCTTGCATCCCCCCACTGGGCGGGGGCGGGGAGCAGGTGTCGAGGCGGGGGTCCGGTTCGGGATGTTCCGAACGAGAGCGCCGCGTCGGCGGGGGCGCGGCGGGAGGAGGTGGCTCCGAGCGCTACCGGCTCCAAGACCGGGGTCATTTGCTGATTGACCCTGGGGGAGGTAGAGCCAGCTCATTCTGATGAAGGAAGATGTCATCAGGGTTCTCCACCTCTTTCCTTGGTCCCTGTGCCCTACAGGAGGGACAGGCAAAGGCAAAGAGTTGGAGTTGAGTTTTCCTCTCCAAACCAACTTGCTTACACAGGAGACAGAGGCGTTGCCACCCTGAGGTTTGCGAAGACTTACTTGTTGGGTGGCTGTTGCTCAATTTTATAATTTCTCGATGACACTGCGTTTAAGTCGTGGTGGTTATTTGAAAGCGTGTGTCTGTGTTTCGCCTGGCCTCAACGAAGGTCCCTCCATTTTGCTAGGGAATGGAACCAACTGCGGGCTTATTTCAACCCCGGCCAGAGGGAGGTGTTGATGGAGGTGGCGGCAGCCGGGTTTGCTTGGAACTTTGAGGATCACGTGAGCAGGTCTAGTGGATTGGCCCAGCTCTGTCCCAGCCTCCTGGACCCACCCATTCATAACAGATCCAGCTTCCACTGTTCAGCAGGTGCTGCAGCCCCAGCCATCCAGGGACAGAGAAACCCCTCTGGAGGGAATGAGCCAAAAACTGAGAGAGACAGCTCTCTGGAGGAGGAGTCAACAGTGCCTGCCAGTTGCTGCTTCCCTGTGGATTGGGCTTGCTCCCTGTGGGTCCCTGGAAGGACTCTGCTATCAAATTCATCTCATTAGGAAGTCAGCTGCTCCCTGCTGATAGCCATAGCAGCCCTGATGAAATTATGTAGGTCATCGAAAAATAATTCCTGTTTAATCACCGTCGAATGAGAGAAAAGAGTTCCTCTCCCGAATGTACCATGCTTCCTTGTCAGGATCACCTGCCCAACCTCAAGTTCACTTGTACACCGGGCACTAGACAGACGGTATACTGTCCCTGAAGATGCCTAAATTTAGTGAACCACACAGCCAAAGTCCATGTTTGGAGAACTTCAGTGGTCTTTGGACAGAAATTGAGCAAGAAATCTAGTCTATACATTTTTTCTTTAATGCATTATACTTGTTGGCTTTAGATAACTTTTCAGATTATTAAAGCCTGATTGCTTTTTAGCTCCAGTTAAACTCTTTCCATAGGACTCATAAGAATTATGTCCATGCCTGTCTGGAAATAAATTAAGCATGGGGTCCCTTTTGTCATTTGCCCTGTAGCTTTTAGGAACAGGATTAAAGTGTGTGGGATAGATGCAAAGGGCAAGAGAAACTGGACGTTACTGAGATGAATTCAGAGAGTGATTTGGGCCCAGCTGGCTTTCTTTGTGCCTCTAACATAGAGGTGTTGTATGTTGTACCACCTTTAACATAGGACTTATAAGACAAGAAATGAAAAGAGTGTCTTTTTTTTTATGAGTTGGAGTCTCACTCCATCGCCCAGACTGGAGTGCAGTGGCACGCTCATGGCCACCCCAGCATCGACCTGCCGGGCTCCGGTGATCAGTCTGCCTCAGCCTTCCAAGTAGCCGGAACTACAGGTGCATGCTATCACGCCCGGCTAATTTTTTTTTTTTTTTTTACTTATGGTAGAGACGAGGTCTCGCCAAGTTGCCTGGGCTGGTCTCGAACCCACGGGTTCAGGTAATCCACTCGCCTCGGCCTCCCAAAGTGCTGGAATTACAAGCTGAGCCACTGAGCCCGGACAAGAGTATCTTATTTTTACAGAGTCAGAGTAATGCATTGCTGGACAGTTCTGTACTCTGCCACCCAAGTTTGGTTCAGAACACTTTCTCTGTGGAGTTCTTATAGCTAATGACTGTAAAGCAAGAAGCAGATATACAAACATGTAGACATATGTAGGTGAATATGAAAAGAAACAAACTAGAGTTGCCTCAGGAGTGAAATTATGTTCTTGTGTTACTTTTAAAAAGGAAATTTGATAAAGAACCTCTCTTCACCCTGCAAATGTTAAGCAAAGTTGCTTTCTCTGAGCTCTGTTAGACACTTGATCTTGATTCTTTGTACATTTGTCTCCTAGGGCAATACACAGGCCCATAGGAGGTCTGCCCGCACGTTCTGGTTTTGGCACACACGATTTACATCTACTTCACTCTTATTTTTAGCAGCTTCCAGCTCTTAGTTTTTAGCCCAGTTGGGGAAACAGTGCTCAAAACTCCAGGGACTTCATTCATAGGGATCTCTTAGGGAAGACAGGAACAGAAATGAAGATTTCTATAGTGCTTTATGATTAACAAAGTGCTTTCATGTTCCATATTTGTACCCTGTGATTTAACCATTTTGCAGTGGGGACTGTTGTCCTTACACTCCACAGGAGAGAAGCAGATGAGGCTCAGAGATACTTTAGGGTTTTTATGCACATACTTTGCTACTGTATGTTGTGGGCTCAGAACTGAATTCAGGATTTCCAATTTATAGACCATTCTTTTAATTTTTTCCCTGTTACATTTTGTGAAGTAGTTGGATCTTTTTTTTTTTTGAGTCAGGGTGGACTCAAAATGTAGACAGGATAACAGGGCTATGTATAAATATGTGTGTGCATATTTGTAATCTTTATATCCTTAGCACCTCAACAGTGTAGCTGTCCAATAAAATTGAAGTAACTTCTGGCTGGGCTCAGTGACTCAACCTGTAATCCTAGCGCTTTGGGAGGCTGAGGGGAGTGGATTGC
This sequence comes from Tarsius wallacei, assembly GCA_963574415.1. Taxonomy (NCBI): domain Eukaryota; kingdom Metazoa; phylum Chordata; class Mammalia; order Primates; family Tarsiidae; genus Tarsius; species Tarsius wallacei. The sequence goes on along the minus strand of CAUYQG010127065.1, from coordinate 13,786 downwards.
CTGAGCCTGCGGGTTCAAGACCAGCACCGGCAACTTGGCAAGACCTCGTCTCTACAATAAATCAAAAAAATTAGCTGGGCTTGGTAGCGTGTGCCTGTAGTTTGGACTACTTGAAAGACTGAGGTGGAGGGATCACCTGAGCCTGGCAGGTCGACGCTGGAGTGGCCATGAGCATGACACTGCACTCCAGCCTGGGTGACAGAGTGAGATTCGAACTCAAAAGAAAAGAAAGAAAGAAAGAAAATCGAAGTAACTTCCATTAAATTTGGAAGGGAAACCCTAGGAAGTGGGGTAGATGAATAAAAGAATAAGGAACTTTTGGTAAAGTCTAACATTGAAAAACATCTGAAAATAGCAGTATAAGTGTGTGATTTACAAATAAGGAAGTAATTACCAGGAGAAATAGCTAGAAGAGTTGGAGGACCCTCTTCGGGGAATGGAACTCAGGGGTAAGTAGGAGCCAGGCAGGAATCTACTGTTTTGGCTGTGTATCTTATAATAGTAGATAAAATTTTATACTGGGTGCATGAGTATTACTTTTTAAAAAATGCTTTGGCAAGAGTGGAGTAAAAATTGTCAGAATTTTAGAGCTGAGAGGGACCACAAAAATTGTTTCCTCCCAGTTATCTGATTTTGCAGGTCAAGAAATTGAGGTATAGGCGTTTAAATGTTTTGCCCAAGGTCACATAACTGTGGAGACAAACCCCTCCCAGTACAAGTTCACACTCTTTTCCAGGCAGGTGGAATTTTTTCTCATGCCAGTGATTCCTCCATTTCCTTTCTAGGCATTTCTTGTTCTCCTTCTATCTAGTTTTTACAATGTTTAAATAGGTTACAGGATTCGAAAGTAGTTATCCCTAATTCTTCCTACTTCCATTTTGAAAATGCTTCAAATATCTTTTGTCTGCAAAAGATGTACCTTTTTTTTTGTTATTGATTCTGTAATTACTTTGACTTAGAAACATAAATACGTAGTTTGTAACAATTTGGAAGTTGGCCTTGTTGCTCACCTGAATTTGATAAATACTGGAATTTGGGCTAAACTTTTATCCTCAGAAGGTATCACTCAGGAGGTGCTAAGGGAGCTAGCTCTTCCAGGATCTATGCATGTGGCTTAATTTTGAAATTCTGAGAGTGAGAGTGCTATTGTTTTCTAAAAGAAAGGTAGAGACATGCTGGGCTCGGTGGCTCAGCCTGTAATCCCGCGCTTTGGGAGGCTGAGGTGAGCGGATTGCCTGAGCCCGCGGGTTTGAGACCCGCTTGGGCAACTTGGCGAGACCTCATCTCTACAATAAATCAAAAAATTAGCGGGTGTGGTAGCGCACGCCTGTAGTTCTAGCTACTTGGAAGGCTGAGGTGGAAGGATCTCCGGAGCCCAGCAGGTTGAGGTTGCGGTGGGCGGGAGCGGCCACTGCACTCCAATCTGGGTGACAGAGTGAGACTCCAACTCAAAAAAAAAAAAAAAGAAGGGTAGAGACATATGGTATTTTAGAGCTGTTATAAAAAGTTAGCACTCTTAAGTTTTCCCTTTTCTTTAAAATAAAATTTTCTCCTACTTTCCTTCCAAGTGTGTCACTAACTTAAAACAAAACAATCTTTTCTGATTACATACATAATACATATTATTAAAAATCAAAACCTTACAGAAATATATAATGTTGAAAGTTAAAGTATGCTGTAATCTTATATTCTGGAGAAAATGCTATAAATATGTGTATTCCCCTCCATTTTTTCTCTTTATAAAAATATATTATTTGAGCCGGGCTCCGTGGCTCAGCCTGTAATCCCGCGCCTTGGGAGGCTGAGGTCAGTGGATTGCCTGAGCCCGTGGGTTCGAGACCCGCCTAGACAACTTGGTGAGACCTCATCTCTACAATAAAACAAACAATTAGCCGGGTGTGGTAGCGTGTGCCTGTAGTTCCAGCTACTTGGAAGGCTGAGGCGGAAGGATCACCAGAGCCCAGCAGGTCAAGGCTGCGGTGGCCGGGAGCAGCCACTGCACTCCAGTCTGGGCGACAGAGTGAGACTCCAAAAAAAGAAAAAAAAAAAAAAAAAAATATATATATATATATAAAATTTGCCAGACGCATTGGCTTAAGCCTGTAATCCCAGCACTTTGGGAAGTAGAGACAAGAGGATTGCCTGAGCCCAGGGGTTTGAGACTAGCTTGGGCAACTTGGTGAGACCTCGTCTCTACCAATAAATAAAAAATTAGCCAGGCATGGTGGCATGTGCCTGTAGTCCCAGCTACTTGGGAGACTGAGGTGAAAGGATTGCCTGAGCCGAGCAGGTTATGGCTGCAGTAGCCATGAGAGTGCCACTGTACTCCAGCCTGGGTGACAGAGTGAGGCTCTGACACCACCCCCCCAAAATATATTTATGTTGTTAATAACAACTAGGGTAACCCTAAGCAACTTTCAACTCAGTGTTTATTTTTAACTTGACGTATGTCTTGGAATGAGAGCGTACAGATTATCCTCTTTTTTTTTTAACTGACTATATAGTTTTGCATTGAATATATATATCACAGGTTATTTAAACAGTTTCCTATTTGGAGGAATTTGGGTTGTGTCCCATTTTTCCATATTACAAACAGTGCTTCAGAGAGTATCCTTGAAAGTATATCATTGGCCAGGTGTGTTACCTCATGCTTGTAATCCCAGTGAGGTTGGGGGAGGCTGAGGTTGGAGGATTGCTTGAAGACCAGGAGTTTGAAACCAGCAAACTGGGCAACATAGTAAGACCCCATCTCTACAAAAAATACAAAAATCAGCTGGACATGGTGGCTTGCACCTGTAGTCCTAGATACTCAGGAGACTGAAATGGGAGGATTGTTTGAGCCCGGGAATTGGAGGCTGCAGGGAGCTGTGATTATGCCACTGCACTCCAGCCTGAGTGATACAGTAAGACCCTGTCCCTAACTTAAATAAACAAATAGAAAGTACATGATTGTATACTTGTGTGTTTTCTGTAAGAAAGGTTGTGAATCACAGATATGAAAATGTGAAGTTTCTCTAGTTTATGCTTCTTCTAGTAGTGTCTCTTTCTTTTTAGTTCTATTTCACCCTCTTTCTTTCTGAATGTACAAAACTGAAGATAGAAATTAATACTACATGACCAGGCACTGCACTAAGAGGTCATAACAGTGAAAGGTGCTGAACTTTGAAGTAGAGCTCACCTCATTTCCTCCATTTCAGGTTCTTTTTGGTTTTGACTGTTTTCCCCAAGAGAAGATAGTAATTGATAGCAGCTATAAAAATATTCTGCAGTTGTTGGATGAGCTGCTAATTAGTTTTTATGGAGCATAGTTTTTTTTTTTAAGCGTTTTCTTAAGAACATTATTCTAGGACACACCATTAAGGTGTTCAGAAAACCCACTTGATAGTTGCAGGCTATCAAGTGTATTTTAGCTCCTCTCTTTGTGTTGTTAAAGTTTACCTCTCTTGAATTATTGGTCACGGGTCAATCTGGGGACCCTTGGGCTAATAGAAAGTGCCAGGAACTGATTTCCCTCTTCTGTGTATGGAAAATGGGGAATAAGATACTTCGGGTAAATTTCATGACTCAGGCTCATCGAGGTGGGAACATTTCAGGAATTCCTATGGCAAAGTTTTTATTGCCCATCTAAAAGAGTTGATTAATATTTTAGTTTAGTCCAAGCTTTTTCCATAACCATTTCATTAGAGGAGTATGTTTTCCTGAAAATGAATGTTCGTTTGTTTGAATGTTTCTGTTACGTTTGTGTTCATGGAACTTTTACTTGGAGTTCATTCATTTTAAGTTGATTTTCTTTGTAATGCTATTAGAATGAGTATAGAAACATATGTTTACACATAAATCTTTATACCATATATCTGTATACACACATATGTACTGTACACATTTGCATTTTCATGCCTAAGTATATAGTGGTACAAGGTATATCTTAAAGACTTGATTTGGCCAGGCGTGGTGGCTCATGCCTATAATCCCAGCACTATGGGAGGCTGAGGCAGTGGATTGCTTGAGCCCAGGAGTTCAAGACCAGCTAGGGCAACATAACAACAACGACAACAAAATAGCTGGGCATGGCATAGTGACACACACCTGTAGTTCCAGCTACTTGGGAGACTGAGGGGGAGGGATCACCTGAGCCCAGGAGACTGAGACTGCCATGATCTGTGATCACACCACTGCACTCCAGCCTGGGTGACTGTGTGAGACTCTGACCCCAAAATAAAGTAAAATAGAAACATGACCATTAGCATATTTGTGCATCCTCAAAATAAGGATATTTATTTTATTAGGAAGAATATTTCATGATTTTTTTGGTATGAAATTTTTTTAAATAAAATAAGAATTTCTTAGGATACAGGGGAAACTTTGTGTTTTGTATATACTCATATTTTGATCTTTTTTGTGGGAAAATGCAACATGTCTAATATATTTTTCTTGATTATTAGCTATTCTGTAACACTGAGTCACTTTTTTGGTAAATTGAGTATTTTAAATGTCTCTAATTTGTGATATTACAAAATGTTTGCACTTTTGGTTAATTTTTAAGCAGGATGTAGTAGTTTAAATGCTTATGAAAAATGTGACACCAGAACCTTTATTGACCCTGATTTGTCTTAAGAAACACCAAACTACCTGATATTTACCTACTGGTTGTATTAAAAACGTAATAAAATTAAGTTTGACCTCTCCTCCTTCTATTTCTTGACTGTGTGCTGTTTAGAGCCTTACATGTCCTAGAGTTGCCATAGATAATAAGAACCAGCTTGCAACAGTAGGGGACTGTGTGTGTGTATGTGTGTGTGTGTATGTGTGTTTCCCTTAAAGTAATCCTACCTCTTGATCATGTCGTAGGATTGGTTTGTCACTGAGGAGTGGTCATTCCTTCAAAATGAATCACAAGATGAATAGGTTTGACAGGTTTCCTGTCAGTAGGTTTCCTGACTCAGCCTGTCTGACTCAACCTGCTATCCTCCGAGTTTCTGTCCGTATAGTCATGCCAGGAACCAGCTTCCACTTGGCTGTCTTCCCTGTGAGGATAATTCCTAAATCGGCATCCTCATTGCTGACCTTCAGATCCTAGGCTTACTTCTCCAGTTCCTACATGTACATCCTGACATCAAATTAAACTACAGGGAGACAAATGTAACTCTGCATCTTAGTCATCTAACAGAGTACTTTATGTGTGAATATTGTTTGTTGTTGGTGATCTGCCTCTTATTATGATATGGGCGGCTATAAAATTTTCCATTGTTTTTGTTTTCGGATTTTCTCCCTCTAATCCATTTTCATGCCACAGTCAATTTGACTTTATATAGTATGGCTTTGCTCAATCATGGTCTCTGTTGCCTACTGGGTAATGACTCAACTTAAGGCATGATGGTTAATTTTATGTATCAACTTGCCTGGGCCACATGGTGCTCAGATATTTGGTTAAACATTGTGGGTGTGTCTATGAGAATGTTTCTGGATGAGATTAACATTCGAATTGGTAGATTCAGCAAAACAGATTGCCCTCCCCAATGTGGGTGGTCCTTATTCAATCCATCGAAGGCCTCAATAGAACAAAAAGCTGAGTAAGGGAAAATTTGATCTCCCTCTCTCTGACTGTCTTCAAGCTGAGACATTGGTCTTCAGACTCAGACTCAACTGGTGCTTAACATCCTTGTCTCTCTTTGGTCTCCAGCTTGCTGACTGCAGATCTTGGGACTTCTCAGCTTCCATAATTGCGTGAACCAATTCCTTATAATAATTCTCTTTATAAACACACAAGCACACACTCCTACTGGTTCTGTTTGTCTTGGATTAATGCTCAAGGCATCTGTGATGTGGTGCCCTGTGCACATCCTTTACTCTGGCTGCCATACTGGTCTGTTCCTTATTCATGAACACACCCTGCCTCTTCTTCTGTCCTCATCTCTGGGACTAGTCCTTCCTCTTTCCAGTTATTTCAGTGACGTGCATTCTTCAAAGCCGAGTTCAGAGTCTGTGTCCTCCATTAAGTCTCTCTTGATTATCTTTTTCTGTAGCAGTTTCCTGGCATGTGAATCTCTGTACTGAAATTTTAGGAATTTAGTTATTTGCTGCCATCCAGTGTTATCTTTTATACATTTGTCTGTCTTCCCAACTAGATCATAAACTCCTTTAGGTCTGGGACCTGACTCTGCTTCCAGGTCCTCTGCTCTTCCTGGTGCTACCTTTATTTCACTAAGTACTTGCCAGTAAGAGCTTGCTGATTTATTTTTTTTTTTGAGTTGGGGTCTCACTCTGTCACCCAGACTGGAGTGTAGCAGCATGATCACGACTATCACTGCTCATGGAAGCCTGGACCTCCTGGGCTCAGGCAATCCTTCCACCTCAGCCTCCTGAGTAGCTGGGACTACAGGTACATGCCATCATGCCCAGCTAACTTATTTTTATTTCTGTAGAGATAAGGTCTTGCTAGGTTGTGCAGACTGGCCTTGAACTCCTGGGCTCAAGCGGTCCTTTCGCCTCAGCTTTCCAGAGTGCTGGGATTACAGAAGTGAGCCACGATGCCCGGCCTACTGATTTTTTTGTAAAGCACTAAGATCAACCTGGGCAGGAAAGGCACACAAGAGGCTTGCATGACCACACTCCCCTTCTTGGGCCAGAAATGTCTGACTCATTCCCCATAGTACCCAGAACTCTTTCTCAGCAGTGCTTCAGGGTGGCCCTGCCAGTTGTTTGAGGTTGTTAACTAGAAGTGAAACTTACATATCATCCTTGACCTGAAGCCAACTGTTTCTTTTCTTTTTTTTGAGAAAAGCTCCCACAGTGGGAAGAGACCCGAAGGGGTTGCCCTGGGCCAACTTTTTCTAAGAAAATAAGTGGAGTCGAATTTATAAAGTCCTGTTGAATTCCTTCTTTACTGAGGTACGCAACTGTTTTAGCTGTTTAGTTTTTGTTTTTTGCTTTGTTTCTGGTAATTCCCTTTGCTCTGCCTCTGGTCAAATCTTTCCCTTGCACTGCCTTTCTAAATCTTCCTCCCTTTAATACTATGTAGCACATTTGAGTGAGTAGTTTTGAACAATGATGAAGGAGAAGAAATATGAAAAGAAGAAGTATATTCTTGGGAAGTTGGGATTTGTCAAATTTTACACAAATTTCATTCAAGCAAAATGTGATGTTCCTTTTTACTTCTGCAGTGTTGTTCCTCATTGGCTGGTCTTTGAAGCTCAACATATTGCAAACCCTCTGTGCTTTCATCCCCTGTACTCTACTTTCTTGCACTTGTCTTTTAGCATCTTACAGTTTACTTATTTATTTATTATGTCTTTTTTTGTTGACTGTCTCCCTGAGTAAAAATATGAAGCTCTGGGAAGGGCTAGGATCTTTGTCCCTTTAGTTTTGGCCATCTTGGTCATATATCCCAAGACCTAGACCAGGGCCTGACACTCCATAAATATGTGTTGAATTGAGTGGGTATTTGCTTTCTAGGGCCCTTCCCTCCGCCCAGCCCCTTGGATGCCTTCGCCTTCTTCTGTATTTTCTGGGACCTCTCTTTATTTTTTCCTTCTTGTTGAAGAACGCTTCTATATAGACCTAGTTAGTTCCTTCAAATTATAGGATGACCTACTTCCCTGGCCTGTACCTTTGTCATGGCTATATCAATAACAGAAGTAGGCCTGGCATGGTGGCTCTAGCCTGTAATCCTAGCACTTTGGGAGGCCAAGGTGAGAGGACTGTCTGAACCCAGGGGTTTGAGACCAGCCTGGGCAACTTGGTGAGACCTCGTCTCTATAGTATATCAAAAAATTAGCCGGGCGTGGTAGTGCATGCCTGTAGTTCCGGCTACTTGGAAGGCTGCAGCAGAAGGATTGCCGGAGCCCAGCAGGTCGACGCTGGGGTGGCTGTGAGTGTGCCATCGCACTCCAACCTGGGTGACAGAGTAAGACTCTGACTCAAAAAAAACCCCAAAAAAAACCCCCAAAGAACTTACATCCTATTGGCAGTTCATGGTTTACAAAGCATTTTCACATATATAATCTCATTTGAGGTATTCTTGAGTCTTTGACAATGGTGGTGTTCTTCAGGGCCTGCTTTTCACCAACGTGTGCAAGTTAGTTAGTAAAATGTCGTCCTGCTAGAAGATGCAATCATTTTCAGTATGTGCCAGGCACACCTCTCTCTTGGCTGTGCTGTTGCAAAATTATATTTGAGGAGTATGCTTCTTTGTCAACATTTTCTGGCCTTTTAGGAACAATCATTATGTTCCCTAGAAGAGTGTGTCTTTAGTAATAAGGTCCTCAAGTAAAGTGATGAAATGGGGAAGGAAGAAAAAAAAAAAGAAGCAGACCGCCATTAACAAATATTTATGCGCCATTTGTCCATGGACGTACTTGGCCACATGTTGAAGAGCCACTGCTGCCCCAGTGTTAACTTGGTAGCAGGCGCTCCATGTAGTCCTGTCCGACAGGAAATGGAGATGCCAGTGTAGAAATGAGGAGGTTGGCCTGAATGATTGGCAATCGCGTAGACATGAGCCCAGGTGACTTTTAGGCTCTCTGCCAGTGACTTGCTGGCACTGCCTTCCTGGCCCTGCTCCTTGCTAAGCTATGAAGGCAGAATTGTTTTCTTCCTAAAGGCTTCCTGTTCTTGCCTTCAAGCCATGGGAGTGCTCAATAACTATTAATGTCTAATGATGACACAGGAATATTCCTCTGAGCAATTGGAGAGCTGTAGGCGTGTCACACATTGACAGGTGTTCACAAATCTCTTTTTGCTGTTTTGAAATATCACTGCCAAGGGAGTTGTATACAACGTGTTCTGACAGAATAGTCTTAAATATTCATTCCCTTCACCCATTACTTTAAGAGAAATGCCAGCATTTAGTCTTCAGGCTGCCAGTAGCAATTTTAGAGAAATTGTGTTATAACTTTGTCAAGGTACTGATTTTCACATGACTCATTTGTTTATGTATTAATATATGACTGTTACTATTTTTAATGAAGGAGGAACATACACTTGGAAGTTGGTGGAAATTCAGGGGTTAAGTGGAAGTCTTTGATCAATTATGCTATCATTGATACTGTGCAGGGTAGTAGAGACCTAGTGGAAAAAAGATGCAATTTGAATGCAACTGTCACTCAGATCCCTGTCTACCAATTAGTAAACATGTGATCTTGGACAACTTACTTTCCTTTGATGAACTTTAGCTTCCCCATCTTCAAAGTGGAGATAATAATGCCCACCCCAGGGAGTTTCTCTGAGGGTTAAATCACATAACACATGCCAAGTGCTTAATGTGGAAGTAATAATCAATATATGGTAATTGTTATTTATGTGCTGAGGTCCTATTAGCACTCTTTGAGGGACGGCGGGGGAGATTTAAAAGGTGTGCAAGATATATTTCTGCAAAACCACAAGAGATGGTGACAAGTGGCAAGAAAACAAAGAGGGAGGAAGAACTATTGTTAAGTGACTTAAGAGATGTATCAAGCATATTTGGAGCTTGGCTTGGATAAATCAGCCATAAGGTTATAAATATATATTATAAATATAAAATCATGAGATAATTTGACAAATGTAAGTTCTGGAGAGTAGATAAATTAAGGAACTATTTTTTGTGAAAGGAAGGATAATGATATTTATTACTTAAAAGATTCAGTCTTATAAGCAGATTGTTAATTTTTTTTTTTTGAGTCAGGGTCTTACTCTGTCACCTGGACTGGAATGCAGTGGCACAGTCATGGCTCATCGTAGCCTCAACCTCCTGGACTCAGACAATCCTTCCTCAGCCTCTCCAGTAGCTGAGACTTCAGGTGTGTGCTGCCATGCCTGGCTAACTTTTTGATTTTTTTGTAGAGATGAGGTCTTGCTATGTTGCCCACCCAGGCTGGTCTCGAACTCCTGGACTCAAGTGATTCTCCTGCCTTGGCCTCCCAAAGTGCTCGGGTTACAGGCATGAGCCACAGCACCAGCTTAAAAGAGTTCTTATTTCTTAAAAATTCACACAGAATTTCTTTCAGATATTATGATAGTCTTAGTTTCTTATGGCTGCCATAATAAATTACCACACACTGTGCGGATTAAAAAACCGTAATTTATTCTGTCATGCTTCTGGAGGCCTGGAGTCTACCAACAAGGCAGACAGGCTGCACTCCCTCCAGAGCCTCTGGGGAGTATCCTTGCCTTCCAGCTTCTGTGACTGTCCTTGGCTGGTGGCTACATTTCCCTGCTTGTCTTTACATCATTTTCTCCTCCTTGTGGGTCTGCGTCTACTCATTTTCTACTTTTCTCTTGTAAGGATGCATGTGTACTCACTTTGGCTGCACATATACTAAAATTGAAAGGACACATGTGATTGCACTTAGGGCTCACTTGGATAGTCCAAGATAAACTCCTCATCAAAATCCTTAATTTAATCACATCTCTTGCCATGTAAGGTCCTACACACAGGTTCTGGGGATTGGGAAGTGAATACATCTTTGGGGTGCTGTTTTTTCCTGCCGATCTCAGATATGCTATATGAGATTTGATTTAAGGCAAAGAGTAGAAATGGAAGATTACAACTGACTGAATCAAGGTCAGCCATCCATTGTTAATTTTTGAACTGGGAGATGGCAATTCATTGTATTATTTTCTGTACTTTGAATGTGTTTGAAAATTTCCATAATAAAAAGTGAAAGCAAATAAACAAATGAAAAAGGTAAGCTCTTACCCCAAGTAATCAAGCTCTTACACCAAGTAATCAATTCCTCTCAGAATCTGAAAAATACCATATTAATCCTGATGAATACAAACCTTAATTTTTTTCTCCTATTCATAAAAATGAGGTATGAGACTTCTGATATTCTGGTTAATATGATTAATCATGCAAGTTCTTTTTTTTTTTTGAGTCAAGGTTGCTCAGACTGGAGTGCAGTGGTATGATCGCGGCTCACCACAGCCTCCAACTCCTAGGCTCAGGTGATCCTTCTGCCTCAGTTAGCTGGGACTATAGGTGCACACCACGGTGACTTGCTAATTTTTTTTAAATTTTGTTTTGTGGAGATGGGGTCTCAATGTGTTGTCTAGACTGTTCTTGAACACCTGGGCTCAAGCAATCCTCCTGCCTTGAACTCCCAAAGTGTTAGGATTACAGGTATGAGCAACTGTGCCCAGCCTCATTCAAGTTCTTACCATGTTTCTTGAGAAAAGAAAAGGGTGAATGAAAATCTCTTCACTTGGAATTCAGAAATTGTAAAATGACCTGAGGCTTAGACAGCATAACCCATTTTTCTTCTAACTTACAAAATACTGGTGAGTGCATGAAGTGGCGTGGTTGTATTTGAAGATTCATTGGCAAAGTAACTTATCATGACACCTTTGTCAAGTAGATGAAATCATAAAAAGGTCAACGTTTTTATTATAGGGAGGACCCCATCTTTCAGCTGTTTTAATGTGATCATAAAATGTCCAAGTCAGCTGCAGCTTGGCACACAGTGAGCACTCCTTGGCATAGCTTGGTGGTAATTAATATTTTTCTTTAAATAACTCTTTTAAGTAGTCCTACAGTATTACCGGGCTTGAGATTTTAATTCCTATACCCAAGCTATTGTATTGTTTTTCCTTAAAAACCAAAAATAATAGAAGTGTTTGCAATTCTCTCTCCTTACCTCTGTGCTGGAAAGGTTTCAAGGTATAGGTTAAATGTAACCACATACAGCAGAGCCCAGCATTTCCCAAAGGGCTATTGTGGCATATCAGAAATGTAATATTTCTTAAAATACATCTGCCCAATTCAGGCTTCAGTGTATATGTTATAAATGATGATGACTGTTAAGGTCCTGTTATGGGCTATTCAAGTTGTTTCACAAATACTTTAGTATCTTATGATTTTTTTTTTTTAAACAGACAGGTTCTTACTCTGTCACCCAGGCTGGAGTATAGTGGCATGATCATAGCTCACTGCAGTCTTGAACTCCTGGGCTCAAGCGATACCCCCACCTCAGCCTCCTCAGTAGCAGGGACTACAGGTGTGAGCCACCATGTCTGCTAATTTTTAATTTTTTTGTAGAGGCGGGATTTCATTATGTTGCCCAGACTGGTCTCAAACTCCTGGCCTCAAGCAATCCCCTAGCCTCAGCTTCCCTAGTTGCTGGGATTATAGGTGTGAGCCACTGCTCCTGGCACCTTATGATTTTTTAAAGGAAGAAAAACAAAAATTCATATGCACAATCTGTTTAAATAATGCCTAGGTTGTGATTTCGAGCACCAAAAACATCATGTTTAAAAGTGTACTTAGCTGTCAGAAGTCAGTTTATTGACTTATTATGGTTTTATATTCTTTCTGCAGTGATTTTTATATTGAGTTTGTTTCTTTCCAAATCAAAAGCTTCATTTTGTAGGGGTTGTATAAACTCCAGTTGCAAAATCTCAAAATTAGACTGTCTTTTTTTAGCTCTTAGAATTAGAATTTAGATGGTACATTTGTTGTTGCTATATGAGACTAGTGAAACCCAGCTCCTTCTTTTATGTTTATGATGAGCTGTGGTAAAAATTGTTCTGCATAAGTCAGACACAAAAACATGTGGGCAATTCAGTATAAAATTAGGCTCCTTGCAGTATATGTGCTCATATGGTATGTAAGGCTGACTACATTTTTAACTTTTTATTACATTGCTATAACATTATAACCTACACTTAGGGGAAAGCTGTATTTTCTGGAGGGTGTGAATAGCATATCATGGTATACAGATATAAATATGACTTTGCCATGTGGGTACAATCATTGGTGAAGGAATAGATCTAAATCCTTGCAAGCCTCTTGGGTATTCTCGTTGCTTACTGAATGGTTTATCAGGAAACTTGATGGTGATTATTAAGCTTCTCAGCCATCCCATTCTTTTAGAGTTGTAAAATCATCCAATGTATGTAACCTGTAATAAAGGAGATATGATATACGGAAATGAATAAGAAAGTAGTTTGTATTTCACTTGATGTAGTGTCATACTAATTTGTTCTACATTTTTTAGTATATGCTTTTGTGCAAGGAAGAAATATTTATTTACTCAGTAATATTTCTGAAGATGTATGTTGTTTTATTGCCAGGTGTAGCTCAGTTTTCCAAGAACACATTTTTACATAAAATGAGGTACTTCTTAAGTTTTGTTTTTCTCTTTGCTGGTTTTTCTTCTTTATCTAAAATATGCTATAGAAATACCATAAATATGATGCACAAAGCTGATTGAAAAACAACCCTCACATTTGTATGATGGTTTTCAGTTTGCAAATAATGAAGAAACTCTTAGGCAAAACCAAAGAACCATCTTTGAGTAGATGGTGAATATGGAGTCCAAGTCTCTCCTGGGTTTATACCCTTAGTATTTCTCAAATCCATTCATTTCTTTCCATCTTGACTAACTCTGCCCTCTTTTCTGTATTATTACAGGCGCCTCTTACCTGGTATTTCTGTTTCTACACCAGCCACTCCTCACTGGTTCTCTACCCCACTCTTAGTAATATTTAAACAATGTAGTTTTCCTCATGGCATTCACCCTCCACCACCCTCCTTCCCATTTAAAAATCCATTTGGCCTGGTATGGTTGCTCAAGCCTGTAATCCCAGCACTTTGGGAGGCCGAAATGAGAGGATAGCCTGAGTCCAGGGATTAGAGACCAGCCTGGGCAACTTGATGAGACCTTGTCTCTGCAATAAATAAAAAAATTAGCTGGGCTTGGTGGCTCAGCCTGTAATCCCGCGCCTTGGGAGGCTGAGGTGAGTGGATTGCCTGAGCCCGAGGGTTCGAGACCCGCCTGGGCAACTTGGTGAGACCTCATCTCTACAATAA